>JAOUQV010317183.1:0-23258 GCA_028565295.1 Aspidoras spilotus
TTGACGCTGTATTGGCCGCAAAAGGAGGCCCTACACCATACTAATAAATTATTGTGGTCTAAAACCAGGTGTTTTAGTAACATTGTCTAACCCCTGCACCTAATTTGCTGTATTAGGTGTAGCTCATCCGAAAGAGTGGAGAAGAGAGAGGATAAAAAAGAGAAAAGGGAGAAAAGAAAGAAATGGAAAGAAAAAAAAGGTAAGACACAAATAACCATGTAATGAACAAATCAAATACAAGTTGTGCAGAGTGCAAGCAGAAATTCTGGCAGACTAGCGCTTAGGCAGCATAACTATAGAGTAGAACCAGAAGGTGACATAGAAATGAGGAAGCCCTGAGACATAAAGCAGCCAGCCGCTCCATCATCAACAAACCTGAGTAATTTTGTGAGAGTGGCCAGGCAACAGCATCCAAAAATCCCAGTTTACTAAAACACTCTATGACCATGAACCCTCTAGCTCAGAGCCCTAAAACATAGGGGGCTATGAAGGCTATGCTTTACTAAATCAATAACTTTTCAGTCTAAACTTGAAGAATGAGATTGTGTCTGAGTCCCAAACACTAACTGGAAGACTTTTTCATGAATGTGGGGTTGTAAAAGAGAATGATCTGCCCCCTGCTGTAGCCCTCAAAATACGAGGTATCAGCAAATAGCCTGCACCTTTTAATTAAAGTAGGCTTAGTAGATCATAAGAAGTTCAATAAGGTAATGTGGCGCGAGACCATTAACTGATTTGTTAGCTAGCAAAAGTATTTTTTAATCTACTATTAAAATTTGACCAGTAGCTAGTGCAGTGTGGATAATACAGAGGTAATATGTTAATATTTTCAGGTTCTAGTAAGGATTCTAGCTGCTGCATTCTGAACTAACTGCAGTTTGTTTATGCAACTACTAGCGCAACCAGACAACAAGGTGTTACAGTAATCCAACCTGGAGGTAACAAATGCTTAAAGTTAATATTATGCTTGCGAATAATATTACCCAGAGGTAGCATATATATAGAAAATAGTAACGGGCCTAAGACAGAACCTTGTGGAACACCAAACAAAACTATTTTGATTCATAGAAATTTAAAATGAGATAAGATAATGGTTTGAAAAAAGATCACACTGTCGAAGTGTAATATTTGTCTATATTTAATCCTATTTTTAATTTTAAATCAAGTGTTTCCGCCTATATGAGTGGGTCCCCATACATTCTGGTTTACCCCCACAGAACCAAGAATGGTCGCCAATGCAGTTCTAAGGGGGTCTTTTGGATTGTCGAAGTGTATATTTAAATCTCCTGCAATTAAAGCTTTGTCTACAGATGTAACTAGGTTGGAGATAAAATCTGCAAACTCATGTAGCAATTCTGAATATGGCCCTGGGGTCTGTAAATGATAATTATTGGGATAGAGTCCATAGACTTATTTTACCTGGTTTTCCAGGTATTCTTATTTTTATTATTATTATAAAAATAAACAAGGCTGGGATATGTAGTTATATCCAGAAGGACTAGCTTTATTTAATACTATTTACTTATCCGGTTTTATCCATGTCTTAGTTAAACAAAGTACATTTAATCCCTGATCAGTAATAGGTTTATTTATAATAAGCAATTTAGATCTTAGAGATCTTATATTTATTAGTCCCATCTCCAGGTCAAAGGTGCAGGCTGTATTATAACAATTGTCTAGTTTAATATTTATTAGGTAATTAGAATAAACTCTTTTATATTTCTATATTTTGGATTAGCCTGGGCATCTAAGCAGCTAGCAGACAGCAGAAATAGCCTGTTTGTCTGCTACCTGGCCTTAGCTCTGGATTGTCACAGTTTAACTAGCCATGTTTTAAGACTATATCCTATGCTGCAGGATAAGAGAGCAGAACCTTCCCGAGTGGGATGGATACCATCCCGCCCTAACAGGCCAGTCCTACCCTCAAAATTACTCCAATTATCTATGAAGCCTAAATAGTTTTCTAAGCACAAATTGGACATCCAGCAGTTCAGTGACCATAACCTGCTGCAAATTAATTCACCACGCCGCATTGGGAGGGGCCAAGAGCAGATTACTTCATTGGACATCGCCTTTGCTAATTTACACACATCTTAGATAACCTGCTCTTGCCTAAAATCCTAGAATTACCTGCTATGTCTGGTGCCCTGGCTCCCGGTAAACACTGTACTAATGCTGCTGGTGCCCCTAAAGGCGTAGCTATTTTCACATGCCTCATTATAGAGTTTCCTATAACCACAACTCTTTCAAGTTTCTCAGCAGGTGTCTTACTGGGGAGGGGGAACCTATTGGACATGTGAATCGGAAAGAGGCGGTGCTCTCATAGGCGAGCCTTGGCTTTTCAAATATGTTGCCGGGTCGTATCCTGTAAATAGAAAAACCGCTAAGCCCTAAACTTTTTAACATTGGTAAAAATGTGTTTTATGTTGTCTCAGTGCGGGTGTGAGTGTGAATAATATAAAAAATAAATAAAAAAAGGTAGGAAACTTTGCTATGATTGAGCGACTAATTGTTACAAACTCAAAAACTTTTATAAATAGACATTTATGTTTATGTTAATACAGTAAGGTATATCTGAGAACATCTGATTTTTCTGATTATTATTCATGACATATGAAGTCAGACACAGCTCCCTAAATGAAATATCTTTGCATCTCTTTGTTAGAGGAAATGGCAATTCATTAGAGTGCACACACAAACACACACACACATACCTGTTCTAAAGCTGTATGCTGCTGCCTCAGAAGTGAAAACACAACATTACAACCATGTAAAGCTAAAACCTTGCACCATTCGTGTTTATCTACAAATACAATTCCTAAAATGTTAGAAATGTTAAGTGCATAAAAACTGTAAATAAAAACCGAATTCAATAATTTACAATTTTCAAAAACTGGTATTGTATTCACAATAAGACATAGACAGCATATCAGATGTCAAACATGAGAAATTTTGAAATTTCATGCCAAATACTCGCTTATTTGACATTTTGTGAGAGCAATGCATTCTAAAAAGTTGGGATAGGGCAATAAGAAGCTGGAAAAGTTAAAGGTATAAAAAAGGAACAGCTGAAGAATTGAGTGGCAGTGGCTCTCAGAAGTAAAGATGGGAACACCAATCCCCCTAATTCAGCACCGACAAATAGTGGAGCAATATCAGAAAGGAGTTTGACAGAAAGGAGTTGTGTATCCCTTAGATGGCATCACATACAGGCATGCTTCTTTATTGGAAATCACAAAATGGGCTCAGGAAAATTTCCAGAGAACATTATCTGTTAACACAATTCATTATGCCATCCGCCGTCATTAGCTAAAACTTCATAGTTCAAAGAAGAAGCCGTATCTAAACAAGTTCCAGAAGCCCAGATGTATTCTCTAGGTCAGGGCTCATTTAAAATAGACTGTGGAAAAGTGGAAAATTAGTACATGTGGCATATCCAGGTATTCGAAGTATATCCAGGTTCTAGAGCAACATATGCTCCCACCTACATGATGTCTCTTTTAAGGAAAACCTTGAATTTTCCAATATGACAATGCCAAACCACATACTGCATCAATTATAGCATCATGGCTGCATAGAAGAAAGGTCCATTTACTGAACTGGCCAGCCTGCAGTCCAGATCTTTCACCCATAGAAAAATATTTGGCACGTCATAAAACAAAAGATACAAAAAAATAAAAAAATTAAGACAGCTGAGCAACTAGAATCCTACATTAGACAAGAATGGGTTATCATTCCTATACCTCAACTTGAGCAACTTGTCTCCTCAGTCCCTAGACATTTACAGACTGTTGTAAAGAGAAAAGGGGATGTCTCACAGTGGTAAACATGGCCTTGTCCAAATTTTTTTGAGATGTGATATTGTCACAAAATTTAAAATCACCAAATTTTTCTCTTTAAATGATGCATTTTCTCAGTTCAAACATTTGATATGTCATCCATGTTCTGTTCTTAATAAAACTTGGAATTTTTAAAGTTTATTTACAATTTATACTTTGTCCCAACTTTTTTTGGAATTAGGTTTGTACAGCAATGTCTTCTTACTGCTTTCTGCACAGCCCTCTACTAAACAGTCATGATGATCCTTCTTTTCTAATGTTTGTGTCTAAATAATCTGTCTATAAAATCTATTGTGATTGTCCTGGTTTAATTCAATATATCTTATTTATGCATAGATGAGCCAAAACATTATGGTCACTTAATCGTGGAATAGAGTGATTAGAACTAGTCCTAACCACAGTGCTGGAAAAAAGCTTTGCTATACAAGACCATTTGTGATACGTCATAAAAAATCAGTGAAAACACAAATTTTCGTACCCTGACAACCAGCAAGAGAGAGCATGCGGCAGGAACAACCTTAGACACAGCTCTACTCCATTGTAGGACACATACAATACACTATTTACAGCTTATAATAAATATTGTAAATTATGATCTAATACTAAATGTCATAATAAGTAATATTAGGTGACTCAGGCTTACTGAACACTGCTGTACAAGACAGCAAAGGCACTTGATCTACAGTGCTGCTTGAAATTTGTAACTTTTTTAGTATGCTCTATATTTCTGCATAAATCTGACCAAAACTTCATCAGTCCTAAAAGTAAATAAAAAAATCAAACAAACAAATTAAACCGATTAGAATCAGCCATTCATTTATTAAGGAACACAGACCAAGATTACATATCTGTGGTGAAAGTATGTGAATATTTAGGATTATCAGATAATTTGAAGGTGAAATTTGAGTGAGGTGTTAATCAATGAAATGATAATCAGGTGTGTGTTATGTTTGTAATGTATGTTTTATTTAAAAAAGAAGGATCTAGCAAGCTTGTGAAAGTGTATCGTGGCATACTTTTCTGAGTACCTTGTTGATGCTCAGCAGACTGGAAAAAGTTTAAGAAACCTCTAGAGTTTGAACTACACAATCACACAGATCGTCAAAGATCGTCAAAGACCACTGATGCCCCATCTAGCAGTGATAAACAAACAAATATAATGATGAGAGCAAGGCACAATATAAAACCCCAATTATAATGAAGTTCGGACATTGTGTAAGATGTAAATAAAAACACAATATGATGATTTGCAAATCCTTTTCAACCCATATTCAATTGAATACACTAAAAGACAAAATATTTTAAAAGAATAAACTTTATTGTTTATTGCAATTTTTACTCATTTTTAATTTGAAGTGTCACAATTGAAGCTGGGATGAGTTTTACCCGAAAATCTGGGATGAGATTTACCACTTTGTGAATAACTGTGTGAGCAAATAGTTCAACAGTTTAAGAAGAACAAATGCAACTGCAAGGAATTTGGGGATTTCATAATTTTATTTTCTTCAGTTTATAATATAATTAAAAGATTCAGAGAATCTGGATAAAGCTCTGGAAGTAAGCAGCACGGCCAAAAACCAACACTGAATACCTGTGACCTTCGATCCTTCAGTCAGTTCTGGATTACAACCTGATATTATTCCATAATGAATTTTACCACATGGAAACAAGAACACTTCAGAAAACCATTGTCAGTGAACACAGTTCATCACTCCACCAACAAGTGAAAGTTAAAACTCTACAATGTAAAGCAAATCCAGAAACTCTGTCATTATTAGTGCAAATTGCAAAAGCCAGCATCTTTGATGGTACGAGGGTGTGTTAGTGCCCATGGCATGGTTAACCTGAACATCTGTGAAGGCACCGTTAATGCTAAAAGGCACATTTAAATATGGATTGAAAAGGATTTACAAATCATTGTATTCTGTTCATATTTATGTTTCACACAAAGCTACAGGGATGAGTAGTCAGAAAGGTGCAGGAATTCAGATACTTAGGATCAACTGTCCAAGCAGATGGGAAGAGTGGAAAAGAGGTGAAGAAGTGAGTACAGGCAGGATGGAATGGATAGAAAAAAGTATTAGGAGTGATGTGTGACAAAAGGGTTGCAGCAAAAGTAAAAAGAAAGGTTTATAAGAGAGTAGTGAGACCAGCCTTGTTGTATGGTTTGAAGACAGTGGCCATGACTAAGAGACAGGAAGCACAGCTGGAGGTTTCAGAGCTTAAGATGTTGAGGTTCTTATTAGGAGTGACCAGGATGGACAGATCAGGAATGAGAACATCAGAGGGACAGCACAGGTTGGAAAATTGGGAGACAACGTTAGAGAGGCCCGATTAAGATAGTGTGGACATGTGCAGAGGAGGGACAATGAATATATTGGTAGGGGGATGTTAGAAATGGCGCTGCCAGGCAAGAGCCAGAGAGCACATTTATAGATGTGGTCAATGTAGACATGCAGGTAGTTGGTGTGAAAGCAGAAGATGCAGAGGACAGAGAGAGGCTGTGGTGTCCCCTGATAAAAGTGAGAGGCTGAAAGAAGAATAAATATATTTTTAGAAGGACAGCACTTACCAACTTTTAAATACACAAGATTTGACAAGGCAATAGCTGGTGGAATTTTTAAGAAGCCATATAATGCAGTTTAAGAGTCTATGTGACAATATTTATAACAACAAATCTTGCCATTTTTCTCAGTGTGTAATAAAGAGAAGTGAATTATTTTTGTAGGGTGAGGAAAGACTAGAGGAATGTTATTACTGGGAAAGAGTGTAATCACATCCTGCAGACAATATATCCTCGAAACACAAAATATTTGTACTATAAGACTGAAAGTGTTTTTTTATTTTTTATTAAAGGTGACTAAGCTGGTCTCATGATAAATGTGTAGGAAAATGTGATTTGATTGAATTTTAGAATATAAAACTGAATTTGTGAGATGAGCAGTAGAGCTAAATAAGTGGGTTGCACCCATGAAAAATTTCCCAAATACTTTCTCCCACTGCCATACAGCTTATTTTGCTGCTGTTATTCCAATAAGGTGCTACAGTGGTCATTAAATCAATTCAGTTTTATTTATACAGCCCTTTTAACAATGGACATTCTCCAAAAGCAGCGTTACAGATGAATAACGGTGGCAAGGAAAAACTCCCTGAGGAAGTAGGGAAGAAACTTTGAGAACAATAATATATAACATTAAAAATAATAATAATAATGAAAGTGAATACAATATGTATACATCATTAACAATAATATCATCACCTTCCTAAACTAATGGCCTCATTTTTTTCAGGATTTTTATTTAAACATTATTTATGTCAATTACAATTCACTTCTGGCATAAGCCATTTTATTACAGGTGTAGAATCACATGATCTGTTGAACGAAGGACATAGACGAAATTCCAGAGGTGAACAGCATGTTGAGAAGGTGATTAAGGCAAAAAACATAATTTTGGTCAAAGAAATACTTAGGCCATTATTTTAGGCAGGTGACTATATAAAACATTAAAAGAATTTGTGTAAATGGGCAGTCGGAGAGAATAATCTGCCCCCTGCTGTAGCCCTCATAATACAAGGTATCAGCAAATAGCCTGCACCTTTCAATCGAAGTGGGAGTGGTAGATCATAAGAAACTAAAAGTTTACTAAGGCACTGTGGCGCGAGACCGTTTACTGCTTTATAAGTGAGCAAAATTATTTTATAGTCAATTTAAAAAATTGACTGGTAGCAGTTCAGTGTGGATAAGACGGGTGATATGTTCATATTTTCAAGTTCTAGTATGGATTCTGGCCGCTGTATTAGGAGTCTGCTCCAAAAATCGGCATGACACGTTTGGATGATCTAGATAGAGCCCATGGCATTGGGCAACTTCATGCTGGTGTTCTGTTAAAACCACATTATTTGGAGTGAGTCCTGTACCATGTCCAAATTGAAGGCCACATTTGATAAAATTGGGAATGTCAGAGACGGGCAGTAAAGTGAGCGTCCCAAAAGTACGACACCCGATAAAGATTGTTACCTCATTCTTTTAACACTTAAATTTGTTAAATTGCCAAATTGTCTTTGGAAAATGTTTCATGGGTACAACCCACACAGCTGTATTGCTAGCCATAGCTAGGTACTATTTTAAAGAGAAATTAACAGGCTTTACAACAGTTTTATTGCCAAGAAGCATTGTTACAACAAAGAAATAATAATCTACAGTTTCCTTCTAAAATATTAACAAACTAGATTCATAGAAATTAGATCAGGGTGGCACAATGGGTAGTGCCATTGTGCACAGCAATAAGCAACTGCTTTGCAGATCATCCATTTGGCTGAGATACAATGGTAAGCGAAAGAATTACCAACACTCCAGCTGTTGACTTTATTTAAATCAGTTTTCAGAAAAAAACAAATACATCAGTCTCTGTGCTTTTCAGTACACTTTTCCATCTATCTACAGGCTTGCCTATTCCCTCATTACAAATATTGCAGTCTGATCTGTAAGCCACAAATGCACAAATGAGACAAGGCTGATTTAAACCAATATTGGTTCACCTACAAATGTTCCTAGCTTTAAATTATATATTTACATTGATGTCACTATTTTATTTTAACACCATTTTAAACAAAGGTTATGTTTAACAAAGGCAGCTAAATTTTCCTAAATTTATTGGAGAATCTGACACAGTTCTTATGTAGATGTGAATGTCGGATTTTCTTCCGTTTTTTTTACACCTATAACAATGCAGTCTATGTTTTTTACTGCAAATTGTTCTGTTTATGGAATTTTTTACTTAAATACATACATATAGAATGAAACTGGAGCACACAGAAAAATTTCCCTGAGTTATCACACCCAGAGATTGAACCCGGGTCCTACTTGCTGTTAGAACTACCTACTGCACCACTGTGCCACCTCAGTAAAATGAACTTACTTATTTCTGACAGTCTAACAAAAATTGCTATACTGTTGTATGCTATATGTATACAATAATACATATTTACTCACAGACCATACACAGCTGCTGTGGGATTTAATGGATTTCATTATGAATAATCAGTGTCAATCAAAGACAAAGGGAGTTGTTTAATCTATATTTTTCTTTCATTCTTTCCTCTTTCTCTGTGTCTCAGCATACAGAGAAGATGACTACATATTGTGTTCCATGCCCACCTCTGAGTCACCCTGGAGTATTCTAAATGCAAAAATGATGTGCAGATGCTGCTTCCAGGCAGCAAGCATTCTGAAAATAACAGCCTCTTTATAGCACAAATGAATTAATTAAGTATTGCTTAGTTGTTTGAGCTTGTGCTTTGAGTTAGTTTTAGGTTTCCTGTTGAGAAGCGAGATCCCTAAGGAGAGGGGGCAATATTACACCTACAGCGTAAATATCAGACAACATTGCAAATTTGCCTAAATATGTTAGACTACATGAGTAGAACCTATCCATGAGATACATGAGAATGAACAGTACTGTAATTAAAGTGCCTTTTGTTCATGTAAAATTTACAACATACTTAATATTTTAGACGAGACTGTTCAGTAATTTATACTACATTACTGTGCAAAAGTCTTAGACACCCTCTATTTAGAACAGGTTTTTTTTTAAAATATTTTTATGAAGAATTATTTCATGAACAAAGTGCCTTCAAAGTGCATTTTATTCCAGTACTGTTAATACTTATCTACTGCTCATGCAGTCTGATCTATTTAAGCAATTTTGTTATTTCGCCTGATATTTACACTGCAGGTGTAATATTGCCCCCTTCCCCAGGGATCTTACTCTTCTCCATGAAACCTGAAAATAAACTCAAAGCTCAAACATCTGAGCAATGCTTACATTTTCTCATCTGTGCCATGAGTATGATGTTATTGTCAGAATTCCCAACAGCATTTTTGCATGTAGAATACTCCAGAGTGACTTAGAGGTGTGCATGGAACACAATATAGGTGCAGTTCAATAAATTAGAATATCATCAAAAAGTGCTTCAAGAGCCACTACACACAGATGTATCCAGAACATTACTCATGACCAACACACAATGCCAGAAAAAAAAGAACTGGACTGTTGTTCAGTGGTCCAATATGTTGTTCAGTGGTCCAATATGTTGTATTTAGATGAAAGTAAATGTTGCATTACATTTAGAATTCACTGTCTGAGAGCCCAGAGGAATAGTGGAGAGGCACACAACCCAAGCTGTTTAAGGTCTAGTGTTAAGTTTCCACAACCTCTGATTGTTTGGGGAGCCATGTCATCTAGTGTTGTAGGTCCACTGTGTTATATCAAGACCAAATTAAGTGCCGCAAGATCACTGTGCTTGAATCGCCGGAAAACTCACCAGACCAAAACCCCATAGAGAATCTCTGAGGTATTGTCAAGATATTGTCAAGATATGGATCAAATTGTTATATCCTAATTAATCCAGTGATAATTTATTGTATAACTATGCATTTACATTTTTGGCATTTGGCAGACGTGTTTTATCTATTCATACAACTAAGAAGTTGAGGCTCAAGGACCCAAGAGACTTATGATCTTCTGGTCAGTAATATAACATCTTAACCACTGAGTAACCACTGTCCTTCTATTCTTTATTTACAGACTTCCTACATACTGTTTAATCTGTTATAACCTAAATGAGGATGGGATTCCCTTCTGAGTCTGGTTACCACAAGATTTCTTTCTCTTTTCATCTCAGCGACATTTTCCTTTTAACTGTTGCTTGCTCATTAGGGATAAAAAATGATAATAAAAATCTTATATAAACCTCTTTCTGTATATAATTTCTGTAAATCTACTTTGCAAACAATGTTCCCTAAAAAGCACAATAAAAATAAAACCAAATTATTCTAAATTGAATAAAAATACACATAAAATCCCAATTACAATAAAATAAAATTAATAAACATGTTAAAAACATAATTAAAAACACAATACACTGATCGGCAAATGCTTTCAACCCGTCAATTGAAAACACTACAATATATTTAATGTATTTAAAGCTCATTTTAAATTTGATCCCTACAACACATTCAAATTGAGTTGGGACAGGAGCAAGAAAACGCCGGGAAAGTTTAGGAATTCTCAAAATACATGTTTGGAACATGCCACAGGTGAACAGGTTAATTGGAAACAGGTGCGTTTCAGCACTTTTTGAACAACTGCTTTAAAAAATAGTCCAACAATTTAAAAAGAACATTTCTCAACATTTCTCAACAAAATCTACAGTCCATAATATTATCAAAAGATTTATAGAATCTGGAGAAATCTCTGCAAGTAAGCAGCAAGGCCGGACTCATGGTGGACTCATGAACATTAACATTAGCCAATGTGAAAGAGACCTACAATCCTTTCTGACCTTGCCGACTATTACACGCCTTGATCTTGGAGTGATCTTTGCTGGTTTACAAATCCTGGGGAGAGTAACAATGGTTTTAACTTTCCTCTGTTTGTACACAATCGGTCTGACTGTGCCTTGGTTCAGTCCAAACTCATTAGAGATGGTTTTTGTAACATTTTTCTGCCTGTTGAGTATCAACAATTCTAAGGTCCTCAGAAATCTTTGTTTGTGCTATGATATATTCATTACACATACTTCACATACATTTGCAACTCACAAATATGTAATATTGCATCATTTTCCTTTGATGACGTTTTAGGTCATATTTATGCAGAAATATATACATTTCTAAAGGGTTCACAAACTGACAAAGCACCATTGTATATGACTTTGCTTCTCTCATTAAAATGGCCATTGATGCTAAAGGTGACATTAATCAATTAACAAAAAGAACTCACTCCTAAAATATGCATGAACCATAGCCCAAAAGAATGTAGTCAGTTGAAATACTGTAAAGATTTAAATTCCATTATATTTTATAAAACATTTAAAAAATTTGAAATAAATATCTCCTGTTAATTTGTGTTTTTTTCTGGCTGTACTTATAGAGGTTCTTTATTTGGTCCATACTTACCTGTTGGACTTCATTTGACTAATGGGAACATGGAAAAACAAGAGAAACATACCCTAGGAAATTCAGTCTAACGCCAGCAGTTCTATCCATGCTAATTCCAGCTTTAACCTTGCCACAAGTGATTTGTTCCAAATTAAAGCATGGCAAATCTTAAAGGCAAAACTATCTTACCTATTTTCTTAAAACTATATTTTTATCTTGGTCTTGACAGCAGGATATGTTGCTTCAAGCTGTTTGTAATATTTGAAGTCATATATTTGATATCGCTCCCACCAACCAGAAAATTGAACACAGCTTGAAAAAGCAAGAGTTTTACATAGCGGTTTATATGAGAAGAATTACTACACACATCAAACTCTTCTAATATAGAAGAAGCATCTATGGGAACACAATGCAGTTAAAGTGCTCCTGTTGCCCACAGTCACTACAAAAATTTCATAACATACATCTCGCTGTAGGTTGCCAAATATTTTCCCTGGCTCATTAATTTTTTATTGTTCCATAAAAAAATGCTTCAAACACTTTGTAATATGTGTTTCATTAAAATAATGAGTTAAATATTTACAATCATGATGCTTAGGTACTTGGATCATATCAAATAAGAAGCTATGAATAGGAAATGCTGGTTTGTTGAAAATGGATAGTTGCATGCACATTTTGTGTGTGCCAGAATAGGTGAGAATAAAACAGTTAGAGTGAGACAAAATAATAAAGACTTTCATTATGAAATCTCCACAACAGTAATAACCCAGATGCTTTGAAAATTGAGAGAAAAATGCAGAAGGATTTATTAAGGGTAACAAAATGTACGAATATAGTTGAGTAAAAGGTACTAAAATGTGTACTTGCTAATTTTAAACATCAATCCAAGGAAGTACAGGATTTTGTTATTTTGTTTTTGTGAGGGATTCAACAACTCCACCTGCCACCATCAGGGGTTGCAGGACACAGGTGTGGCAGGAACCTCAGTTTCCCAAGGATCACAGATATACTGAACAGCTTTATTTTTCTGCATTGGTTATTCATTGAGTTGAGTTTCCTTTCCATTATTTTTATTCAGTATATATAAGTTCTGACATAAGTTATGCTCTGTGCAGTGCTATGAATGCTTATGCCAGTGATTTAATCAAGTGTTTCTAAGTTTCCACAGTGCCAAAAGTAGCAATACCTGGTTTAATAAACACAGTATCACTGTGCCTGATTGCCCAGAAAACACGCCACAGGCTGATTGCCTCAATTCCACAACACAATGATGCAGTAATTCATGCAAAAGGAGCCCTGACCAAGTATTGAGTGCATTTACTGTACAAACTTTTCAGTAGGCCAAAACATCTGCATTAAATTTTTTTTTTCAGTTGGTCTTACATAATATTAATTTTTTTTTTAGATAATGATGTTGGGTTGACTTCATTGACTGTAAGCAATAATCATCAACATTAATATAAATAAACACTTTAAATAGATCAATGTGTTTTATTGAATCCATATAATGTATGCATTTCACTGTTTGTATTGCATTAATGAAATACTTTTTGATGATATTCTTATATATTGAGATGCACCTGTAAACATCAGAAAGCCTAGTTATAAATTACAAGCATTGCAAAAATACCTGCCTATGGAAGATTGAACTACCTTTCCCTTGCATCCTCAATACCATTATCCAATGACCTGAGTTCCTCTTGGTAAAGTAAAAAAAGGGGGACTTTTGGCCTTGTATTGATTATTGGTTGTCTCAATAAGGTAATCATTAAATACCTTATTCCAGCCATTAGTGCGATCTGCTTTTGCGCAACACTGTAAGTCCAGGATCTTCACAAAGCATGACATCTAAAGTGGGGAGTTAGGCAGCCTTCTACGTTTTGGGACACACCAAAAAATAACTATATTAATTAACACCTGTCTAATAACAATTTGGTCAAATGTTTGATAAATTACAGTAGGTATGAAACAGACTCCAAAGAGTGGAAAATATCTTCCATTAACAAATAACCCCATGCCCACTGTAGCAGCTCTGTGAGAATGCCTCGCTATTTTTTTCAGGTCACTGTGTGACCTTTGGTGATGTTTTATTGATGGGTCCTCCATTCTTGATACACCAGTTATAGAGTGTTACAGGAACAGACCACAAGTGCCGCTATTGTTGGAACACTGGCATAACACCTCTAATTATATGTTGCTAATGTTCCCTAATCATGTTGTTCTCTTATCCTGAGATTGCTATCTTGCCATGGTGAAAAAGCCTGAGTGTTTCTATGAGCCTGAGAGTGGTACTGTCTGGATCTATGCTCTTAGCAGGGCCACCCTTGACAGAAATGTCGAAGAGGAGGTTCGAGACAAAGATTGATTACAACCCCACTCATGGGGACCAGAATAAAGTGTATTCCAGGTTCAACCTAACACAACGTCGAGTTGACTACAGGGATGCATGTGTAACATGTTGCTGTGTAAACTCCTAATTGGTAAGCATTGAAATAAGAGCTGATTGTGAAGTATATGACATTTTGGGCACTGTATCATTGATTTTTTTAATGAAATCACAATTATTAATATGTCATAACCACAAAACTGTTACTTCTCTCGATGGACAAAACTTTTTTATTTCTGAACAGAACAATAAAAACTAAGTATTAAAAAAGAAAATGTTTCTCAAATCTAGCTAGGCTAGACATTGCTCCTGTGCATGAGGTGTTCGATATGCTTAAATGAGCATGGCATAAACATATTTTTTACTTTGAACAGGTTAAACTTACAGTGAAAAAATATCTAAACTGACAGAAGAAACAATGGGAAGAAAAAAAAAACGTTTTAAGAAGTGAAATAGGGCAGAAAGTGTCAGGAGGGCCCTGATGGTGTTTCCAACAAAAAAAAACTGACAGCCAGTTCTTATAAACAAATCAGAGAAATGTATTTGGTGTGTGTGTTTATGTTTCTGTACACAGAACGTGGGTTCAGAAACAAGAGCTTTGCTTTCCAACTTTAAAGCAGGAACAGCATGATGCAGTGCACACAAAGACAAAGGAGTCTTTCAAGAAATTTTAAGATAAAATTTCAAGTAAAGTTATGAAAAATGAAAATATAAATAAAGTCTTCATAAAAACAGCATCAAAAAGTATTTGTAATTAATACGGTTAATAATAATAATTAACGGTTGTTCTGTCTGTTACTAGGGAACAATAAAGGAAAACAATTCTATCAATTCACACTGTTTAGATTTGTGCAGCTCCCAGAGAAAAAAGTTATTCAAGAGATAAATATACACTAAATGATTACTGGATTAGGAACACCTGGATAATAAAAGGTTGGTCCCCTTTTTACATCAAAGAGACTTTAGGCAACAGAAACAATTGGTGGAAAACCTCCTCCATACATAAGTCAACCTAAGTACTGCCACTATTCGCCTTTCTAATTTTATGCTTGGCTTATGAATCTACCGCAGGTGGCCTGCTTCTTTGTCACTTCGACTTGATGTTTGTTGATGATTTCTCCAATCTTGGTACACGCATGATACCATGGTACTATTACAGCCCACAACTATTGCTGAAACATTGCCATTTTAAGATAGTTTTTTTATTTAGAAAATGCAACTGTTATGCAACTGTGGAACTCACTTCAAGTCACACAAGTTTGAGTCTAGTATATGCCACGGCTGCTTGTGGCCAAGATCTAAGACAGCAAGCAAAATTTGAGGAAGATCCACAAGAACTGGAATGCTGCTGGAGTAAATGATTTAATAGCCACCACACACAGACGTATTCAGAACATGGGCTACAACTGTCTTACTTGTGCCAGTAAAAAAGAACTGGACTCTTACTCATTGGTCCAATGTGTTGTTTTCAGATAAAGTAAATTTTGCATTTCATTTAGAAATCAAGGTCCCAAAGTCTGGAGGAAGAGTGGAGAGACACACAATCCAAGCTGCTATAGGTCTAGTGTGAAGTTTCCACAATCAGTTATGGTTTGGGAAGTCATGTAATCTGCTAGTGTAGGTTCACTGTGTTATATCAAGACCAAAAGCAGCACAGCCGTCTACCAGGAGATTTTATAGCACTTCATGCTTCTCTCTGCCGTCAAGCTTTTTGTAGATAGAAATTTCATTATCCAGCAAGACTTAGCATCTGTCCACACTGACAAAAGTACCAATACCAGGTTTATTAATAATAATAATAATAATAATGTATGCATTCCACTGTTTGTAATGAATCACTGAAATAAAATTAACTTTTTAATGATATTTTAATTGCAAGATGCATTTGTATATAGAGAGATGTATCAAATGTGACGACGTATCGAAAGTGAGAAATTTGAAATTTCATGCCAAATATTGGCTCATTTGAAATTTTGTGACAGCAGCACATCTCAAAAAAGTTGGGATGTAAAATGACCCCCGTAGCACGTATATGGAGACAATTGAAAGTTTATATTGCATGAGTAGCACAGAGTGTTGGGATGTAAACAAATACATTGGATAAACTAAACATTAAATGGCCGACAGCAACGCTCAGAGGATATGCAAGTAAGTGACTCAGAGAGGGGATCCACAACACTATGGCTCTCAAAAGGTTTGTAAGACATGCACACAAATAAACGCAAAACATGAGCAGGTTATTCTAAGCAAACATGCATAGGCGCCGACAAAATCTAATAAGGCAAAAGCTAGAAACAGCTAAGCAGCAAACACACATTCAGAGATCTTAGGAAAGTTCATAGAACACAAAACAGAGCATGATAGTTGTGTTGACCCGCGAGACACTCTGACCAGAAGGCTGGATATTTCTCCCTAGGAGAGCTGATTGCAGTTCTCTTAATTGGGTCTCTCCAGGTGAGGCGGGTCAGAGTGCCTGTGTGAAACTTATTCAATTAGGGTGTGTACAGAGCAGAGAGGTGACAGAACCGCCTCTCAAGGAGATAACTCCGGGAGCCTTTTCTATTCCCCCTGGGCCTATGAGGTGCTGGTTTCTGAGAATACCTTAAATAAAAGTCCTCCATAAGCATGGGATCCAGAATATCTTCTGCCACGACCCATTTTCCTATGGAATGTATCGCTCCCATTAGACCAGGTACTGAAGCTTATCCTGACATCAGCGAGATTCCATAAGTTCCTTAACTGTATAAACAGCATCACTCTTACTGATCTGGGCGGTGACTAATTTTCCTCCACTCCACTAGGGGACCTTTAACTCATCAATAACCTCCAGCTGGTATCGAAGCTCCACACTCTGGATGTTTAAGGTTTTGACAGTGGAGGAGTCCCCACAGCACCCAGGTCTATAAGGGCAGGGAGAACGACACCTTATTACTATAATTTATGTGTACTTTAATTATTAATTCTGCTGCAATACTAAACTGTTCATTGTTCACCATATTAGCTATTGTAGTCTTCTGTCTTTGCCATTGAGTGAACCAATCATAAGTGCCCCTTTTCTTTATCCGATATAGCACCATGCAGAGAAAAAAAGATCGAATTGGTGGAGAAAACCTTGACATAATTCGGGTTTACTGCTGTAACGCTTGGGAAAAGAAGCAAATGCTGTATGGAGACAATTGAACGTTTATTTTGTGCACACAGAAGATCAACAAAAGCATGAGTAGCACAGAGTGTTGGGATGTAAACAAAAACAAGGGATAAACTACAACACAAATCGCTCAGAGGATATGCAAGTTAGTGACTCAGAGAGGGGATCCACAACATACTGTGTCTCAGAAGTTCTGTAAAACATGCAAACACAAAAAACACAAAACATGAGCAGAGGTTATTCTGGTTCAGACAAAAGCTAAAAAAGCAAATGCTAGGAACAACTTTGCAGCAATTACACATTCAGAGATCTTAGCAAAGTTCATAGACCACAAAATCGAGAAGGCTGTTTAAATATCTTCCTAGGAAAGCTGATTGCAGCTCTCCTAATTAGCTCAAGGTGAGGCTGGTCATAGTGCCTGTTCAAAACTCATTTAATTAGTGTGTATGCAGAGCAGAGACATGGCATGTGAAAGGGCAATAAGAATCTGGAAAAGTTAAAGGTACAAAAAGGAACAGCTGGAGGACCAATTGGCAATAGGTCATTAACATGACTGGGTATAAATAAAGCATCAGCGCTCAGTTCAGAAGCCTGCATCTCTGATGGTATGGGGTTGCATTAGTGCATGTGGCATGGGCAGCTTACACATCTGGAAATACACCATCAATGCTGAAAGGTATATCCAGGTTCTACACCAACATATGCTACCATCCAGAAGACGTCTTTTTCGAACATGTCAATGCCAAACCACATACTTTTGGCGCATCATAAAATGGAAGATTTGACAAAAAAGACCTAAGATAGTTGAACTAAAATCCTACGTTGGACAAGAATAGGTTAACATTCCTATCCCTCAACTTAAGCAACTTGTCTCCACAGTCCCTAAACATTTGCACACTGTTGTAAAGAATAAGAGGATAACTCAGATGTGTTGTTGTCACGAAATTGAAAAACATAATTTTTCTCTTTAAATGATACATTTTCTT
Organism: Aspidoras spilotus; assembly: GCA_028565295.1. NCBI lineage: Eukaryota > Metazoa > Chordata > Actinopteri > Siluriformes > Callichthyidae > Aspidoras > Aspidoras spilotus. The sequence goes on from JAOUQV010317183.1 coordinate 18,302, forward strand.
AGCCTTTATGTTTATGTTCATTTATGTTCTATTCTGAATAAAATACAGAAATTTTAAACTTCCACACTATTGCGTTCCATTTTTATTTACAATTTGTACTTTGTCCCAGCTTTTTTGGAATTGGTCTTGTACATTAAAAGAATAAATATACCTTAAAATGTATTTTAAAGGTAGTAATGAGGAATAATTATGGCTTGGAAAAGACTGAATGTGCACAGATGGTCTCGTATTTAAAAACTTGCATCTGCACTTGCAACTTGCGTCTTGCATCTGCAAAGTTTTTTTTAAATTAACAATCTGTAATAATGACACTTCACAGAATTCCACTGCCTCTATTTTCTATGGGTCAAATAATTACCACAAAATAAGTGAAAATATGAATACCTCTTTGAAATAACAAAATCCGGTATTCACTAGAGCCTGAAACGCCATGAAATTAAGTTAATTATGAGTTTCTGAAAGGGCCAAGTATGCTCATTTGGCAAGTGACATGAATTTGCATCTTAATTGCAGCCAATAAAGTCATTTGCAGGCATTAAAAAATTACTCTGAAATCAAAATGCCTTCTAAGGAGGAGTTTTTTCCTTGTCTTTATTTCAGATGTATCATTGAAAAACCCTTGGTTCTGTGAATATATAGATGAGAAAAGCAAATAATGTATTATGGAGAGCGATAGAATCTGAGTAAGTGTGAATTGCATAGTATGTACTGATTCAGAATTATATAAACATAATGTCTGCTAAACTTATGACCGTTTGAATAATTCTCAGGCGTAGTCAAATGAGAACTGATTGACTGATTTTACTTCAACTGCACTATAAAACAAGTTCAGCTTCATTCCTAAATGAAAAACTCTTTCCAAAGGTTCTTTGCACTGTGTTTGTAACTGTTAATCTTTAGTGAGCACAAGGGGGGGTTCATATCATGACTAAGTGTGTGTATGACTGTGTGAGTGTGTGTAAAATTTGAGCATAACGAGGCGGGTAATGGATGAGGCTGTTAGTGTGATGGATCTCCAGCTGCTTTTGCTAAAAATAGGAGCCGTTTTTTACTTCTACTCTCGGCTAGACGGATTAAACTAAGGAAGGGGGTGCAGCAGGGAGCTGTCGGTCTTGGGCCAAAAGCCCATTTATCAAAAAAGGCTGTCGTGAACACACATGCAACATGCAGATAGATACACAACCAAACAATGAATGTGAGCCAGAAATCTGATAATGCTAACTGCATTAACTATATTTTCCCCGGTCCTTAGAGTCTGATTAAAAGCTTGACTTCTTTTTTTTTCTTAAGTAAAGACCTGTGCCAAAGTGATAAACAGCCTTTATACCATCCATGCTATTTCTTATTCTACTAGCTTAAATAAAGGGGATTCCAGGGATACTTGATTTCCAGGGAACATAAAACATAAAATTGATTTCAAGTAGTTATAAAATCAAAACATTTCCTATATTCTGTATATGGCGCGGACACAGTACAGTCTTTCAACCACTTCAAGGGGATTTTACATTCCACATCTGGAAATCAAGGACTGTTTTTGTGCTCATCCCGTATATGACATTGTTTTTTTCATTGTCACTTATATAAAACACTCACATTCATAACTGCTTGATCTTAGTGATGGTCGTGGGAAAGCCTGAGTTATGTTGGCAGCACAGGAACAACCATATAAAAGACACCACAACATACAGTAATAATATATTTTCCTTAGCAATTCTGACAAAGAGCATTCTTTGTAAAAAACAATCTCTGTGGCCTAAAAACAAGACATGTGTGTATAGGAGAGATAAACAGTAGGCAAGAAACTGACAAGGGCTGATCAATAATGCTGCACAAAAGTCTGAATCAATGTTGTTTGATCTGCTGAGATCACATGTTGGTTTTAAAGGTCCATGTAAAAATTATTACACCAAAATAGAGAGAAAGAGAATCGACAAAGGGACAAAATGTAGCTGCAGGAGAAACAGCTGCACATGAGTGCCTAACATGAGCTAGCGAGTCTTGTGAAGTACTGGGTTTGAAGATAAGCTTAACTTAGCTTTATTAGTTACAAAAAGTTTCTAAAATGTACTGTATGCCATGAGAAAATGACTAAAAATAGCTTAATTTCTTAGTGAATTAAGATACAGTAGACTGATGCCCTTAGTTTACTGTTAATTTGTGATAATTCATAAAGGTACTGGAACCATTCCTTAGATATTGTGGTCCATTGCATTTCCTTCTTGGGGTACCGCAGGCACCTCTAAGAGTGGCCCATGTGTGAATACTCTATATGTACAAAAGTATTTGCTCACCCATCCAAATTATCAGAATTAGGTGTTTCAATCACTTCTATAGCCACAGGGGTATTATTGCATCAGCATAACCAGACATTTTAGACAATTACATGCTCCTACCTTTGTGGGAACAGTTTGGAGCTGGCCCCTTCCTCTTCCAACATGACCATGCACCAGTGCACAAAGGAAGGTCCATAAAGACATGGATGACAAAATCTGCTATGGATGAACTTGACTGGCCTGAAAATCTTCGGAATGAATTAGAGTGGAAACTGAGAGACAGGCCTTCTCGTCTAACATCAGTGTGTGACCTTACAAACGCGCTTTTGGAAGAACGGTTAAACATTCCCATAAACACACTCTAAACTAATCTAGCTGCAAAGGATGGACTGACATCATATTGAACTCTATGGATTAGCTCATATGTGAGTCAAGGCAGGTCAGTGAATACTTTTGAAAATATTGTGTATGTGCATGTGTGCCCTACATTGGACATACAGTGCACCAGCTGGCCATAAAATCCCCATATGGATTAAATGGAGGATAATGAAAGAAAGAAAATGATTTATTATGTTTTTTCTACTTTTGAGTAAGAGTAAATTTATTTTTATTCATCTGTACGTTTGTGCTAATAAATGTAAATTAACAATCTTGATTTCTTAAATCTTGAATCTAAAGGCATGTGTAACGGTGTAAACACTGCGAATGCATTTGCAATCTTAAATTTTTAAATTTTAATTGCAGATTGCAGAGATGGTATACTTAAGTTGTAAATTGCTACTCTTTTCTAGCATCTTGCATTAACATAATATTTTTTAAACAGAACTGTCATAAATTATAAATAAAAACACTGACCTATATTAACCCATACAACTCGGAAACATAAACAAAAACAGTCAAAACAATAAAAACACCTAAAATTAAATGCAGATGAAACTAAAACTCTACTAATGAGGCTAAGGTATGATGGGTAACACCACCATATTTAGCATTGCTTGAATCTACAGTATGTTGATGCAATACTTTTTCCTACAACAAAAATACTACATAAACATAGTTTAACTTTATTTTAAACATGCGTGTGTATGTGTAAGTCCATGTATGTACATCTGACAGGAGGCTGATTCCATTAAGAATCTCAGGAATGATAAGATGTACAAACCATTCACAGATTGATGGAAGCAGCTCTTATCCATCACTGCAAATTCTTTGTGGCCATTATGGCAATGTCTGCTCTTCCCTCTTTGGGGCAAATGCAGACATCTCAAATGCACTTTTCCATATTAGTCAGTGTTCTGGAGCTGTCAGCAAAATCATCACTGATCACATCATCATTGATCATATCTGTCTGAGCCAGAGCACTGAGACAGAGAGGAATAATATTTAACATTGATAAGACTTATGTAGACCTTGTGCATAATAAATATGTATAAACCAAATTGCTATTAGATAAAAGTTCAAAATAGTAGTGCCCAAAGCATGGGTAAATATTAAGGCACCATTAATGCAGAAAAGTACATACAGGTTTTGGAGCAACATACGCTTCCATCAAAGGAATGTCTTTGTCAGGGACATCCCTGCTTATTTCAGCAAGACAATAACAAGCCACATTTTACACATTACAACAGCATGGTCTTTTGTAAAAAAGTGTTTTTCGAATGTGTTGCATAAATAAAATTCATAAATAAATCGTAAATTGTCTTCATATTTAGGCTTCTCCCTTTATCAGGGGTTGCCACAGCGAGTTTATCTATTCCACCTCACTCTGTCCGCTACATTTCTTCTTTCACATCAATTACCTGCATGTCTACATTGGCCTCTGGCCTTCCTCTCTGCCTCCTGTCTAGAAACTCCATCTCAAAAATCCTCCTCCAATATATCCACAATAAGAACCTCAACATCTTAAGCTCTGCCACCTCCAGCTCTGCTTCCTTTCTCTTAGGCAGTGCCACTGACTCCAGACCATACAACAAGGCAGGTCTTACTACTCTCTTATAAACCTTTAATATTGACACTATTCTACATCCACTCTATCCTGCCTATACTCTCTTCTTCACCGTTTTTCCTAAATTCCTGCAAGTACCTGAATTCCTGCACCGTTGTTATCACTTTTCCCTGTAGCCTAACTGTTCTACCTGCTTACTTTCAAGCACACACATGTATTCTGTCTTACCTTAGTTCACTTTCATCCCCTCTTTTCCAGAGTTTACCTCCACCTCTTCAAGTTCTATTCTAGGTGTTATCTGCTCTCACTACAGATCACAATGTCATAAGCAAACATCATAGTCCATGGTGATTCCTGTCCATCACCAGAGCTAACAAGAAGGGGCTCAGAGCCGATCCTTGATGCAATACCATCTTTATTTTGAGGCTATCCATTTACTTCTACAGCACATCTCACTAGTGTCATGCTGTTCTCATACATGTCCTGCACCAATCTAACATACATTTCAGCCACTCCAGACTTCCTTATACACCACCACAGTTCCTCTCTCTGTACCCTATTATATTATATGTGTTTCAGTTTAATTGTCTAACCCCTGTATATAACAATAATAAACACTCGTGAGAGTGGCTGGCTGCTTTATGTCCCAGGACAGCATCCACACATCCCAGTTTACCAAAACACTCTATGACCATGAACCCTCCAGCTCTGAGCCCTGAACTATAGGGGACTATGAAGG
>JAOUQV010317184.1:0-12676 GCA_028565295.1 Aspidoras spilotus
AATCCCTCTGACCACTGTGCAAGACTTGTATGTGTCATTCCCAAGACGAATTGACGCTGTATTGGCCCCAAAAGAAGGCCCTACACTATACTAATAAATTATTGTGGTCTAAGACCAGGTGTTTTAGTTTCATTGTCTAACCCCTGTATATATAAGGTATATATAAACTAGTTTTCAGAGTGGACAAAGCTCACATTTATGTAAAGAAAATGGTAATTAATATAAATGTTCAGTCTAGTTAGATTACTTTTCAACTGCATTATAACTTTGTCATTTTTTGATTGATCCTTCAGGCAACTAAAGCTATTGTGTCATATTGCTCTTTGGAAAATGCATTTGCTTTGGCTAATGGAATGTGATCCTTCTCCATATAGTTAGAGTGAATACCTTGGGCATGATATATATATAGATGACAGTCATGGATAGTGCCACTCCAAACAGCACCACCAGGGAGCAACAGTCAAACATAGCAGCGCCCATGCCTCATGTGACCGTACCCACATATTATATTAATTTCTTTCACCTGTTCCTAATTTCCTCTCTACAGATTTAAATGAACCCAGCACTTGGTACTTCCCTGGGAATTATCACAGTGTTCCCAAATGTTATGTTGTTTGAGCTTTGCTCTTGTGATAATGACCACAGAATATGTTAATTTAAGCCGGAGTCCATACAACTCCTGTATTTATTGGTGGCCTAAAGTTATGATGTATTTTTCGGGAAGTTAAGTGTTTTATTTATCTCAGCCTGCAGCCATATCTGCCATAATCTGTCATAATTTGTATTGAATTAAAATGGTGTCACATCATACATTTCATAACTTGGTTTAACAATATAACTTTGTAAATATTTTTTCTCTAGTTATCATTATTGTGGTACAGTGTGTAGTGCTGTCGCCTCACAGCAAAAAAAGCTTGTGGGTTTGACCATTGTATGGGTCATTTCTGTGTGGAGATTGCATGTTAACCCATGTCCATGTTGGTTTCCTGCCACAATCCAAAAACATGCATGCATGCTAGTTAAACTGGAGATACGTACTGCCCGGGACTTGTATAATATGAAGTAACCTTGTGAATGAATATAACCTTGCGATCAATGTAACCATGTCACTTTGATAAAATACACATTAAAGCTGAAATTACAGTAACTAAATATACAATATGTTGCAACAGCTGTCCGAAAAGTCACATGATCACCCAAGTGTTGCACAGAACACGGGTTGCCACTGGCGGAGAAATCCCTCCATGACAACCTGGACAGTTAGAACTAAAAAAGCACTTTTTGACCAATTAGATTACAGATGTCACCAATCTATGTGGATTAAGTGTTAAAGCACAGTTTTAAGCACAGTGCCATTTTAGTCACAGCTTTTGTGGCCCCTTTTCAGGAAAGCCTCTTCAATATTTACTGTGCTTTTTTATCTGTGCTCTGAACTTTATTTCCCTTTAACCTATTAAATGTGCATTTATATCTCACTAAGAGCTTGCCAATTTTTTATATTATCTGAATTTTTAAAGCTATATGGAACGTATTGGTAATTTATTCCTCATAGGACCTCCTAGTGCCCTCCTAGCTTGGGTCCAACAGAAGGTACAATATCAATTCTACATTTGAAATGTCAGCTTGGCTTTTCCTGTCATTAAAGCACAGCTTGCTTAATTTATTACACCTGTCAAAATGCTGTCTCAAATTGAGAAAGGTCTTTATAACTTTAGTCGTTAGGTCATTCAGTGTTTGAAATGTATTAGCTCTGAGACAGAAGCACTCTGTTTTTGTTCCTCATTGAGATGAGCAGCCGAGTGGAGCTAAATTGAGATGAATAGTTCTTGGTAATAGCCAGGCGGCGTTCCTGGATTGGTGCAGAACTACGTTATAAACCACAGCAATATTATAGAATAGTAACCCATTGAAGGATAAGCAAAGCTTAAATTAAGCTATCCTCTCAACAAATGATGTAAAGGGCCTGTCTTGTGCTGTAATTGCATGGGTTTAGGGGAGATTTGTACATGCTCTGTGTGTACTGCTTGCTTATAGCTTGGGAAAGATTTGCTAGAATGAAATTTTCTATTATTAGTGAATGTCCTGAAAGGGGAACTTTACTCTATGTAAATGTAAATCAACATACATCTCCAATTTAATTGAAGAAAATAAAAATATAATAAAATAATAATAAAAGATTCTTACTTAGTACTGTGTTTACTGTATTTTCATTTTTTGGGACCTCTTATTCTTACTATGGTGAGGACAGTTTTGGTGTCTATCCCAGCACTTACTGTCTAATAGGCAGGGAGCACTGCGGACTCCAAAGACTGTGGAAAGTCACTTGAGCACAAAGTGGAAAGACACAGGTTGAACATTTCCCAAGGTTCTAGGTTTCGGTCATAATTCCTCAGTTAGACTCAGGAGGAGAAAGTATGGTGGAAGGCATCCATTTATGAAACTCACATGTTCTTTGACCACAGTGAAAGCTCAAATGACAACACACACAGAAAGATTTCACAGCTAGTGGAAGCTGTTCTGTGTTGTAGGGCTTTAACCACTGTGTTGTGTTCCGAAATTCTTGGTAAATTTGCAGACTTTGTCTCTAATCTAGTAATTACTCAGAAGAGCATTTGTATATATATATGTAGGAGTCCATATAAAGAATTTTAAAGGGACCAACTCATAATGTTGCCCACATGTTAGATTTAATATTAACTGTTGGATTATATATTGAAATTATAGTTATTCATGCACAAAATTTAAGCTATCTTTTACCATTACTTAATCAAGTTTCAATTACAGCTTCATCATAATATACCCACTTTGCTTCAGGTGCATGTTTACATTAGATACTGCACATTACTTTGTAGATGTTAGTAGTGTTTAACACAACATGGAAGGAAAGTCACCTGAGTTAAATAAAAGTGCCGCTAAATCAACACACATCTCTAATTTAATCAAAGAAAATAAAAATATAATAAAAGATTTTTATTTAGTACTGTAGCTAAGATAACTAGCAAAAAGAACAACATAGGCCCATGTGTAAGTGTACAGTCAAACTACACTTATACATATTGATATTGTTACTCTTTCACTGAATAATGCTTAGATGGTACTAGGTATTTTGTTTCATCTGTTTACCTGGTTGCACTCCCTTCAAAATGCACATTGTCATCAATAATCGTCACCCAAATTAATCTGGTTCCTATCAAGGTTTCTTCCTCTTATCATTTTTTCTTGCCACTCTTGTCCCCCGGTTTGTTTCTTTGAGATAAAAAATAGGGTTATATCATAAGATATACCTATATATGTTTTTTTGTAAAGTTGCTTTGTGACAATGTTCCATTGCTATATATATTGTTCCAGTGCTATATAAATAAAACTTGCCTTTAATTGAAGATCCGAGCATTTATTCTCCTTAAGTTCTTTTTACATTTGCATCAGAACTTCTCTTAATAGCTTTAACAGGACGTGACTTGGTTGTTACATAAGGCCCTCGTGAAGGCTGCAATTACTGGAGCTGCACATTTTTCGCCCCCACTAAAGGCTCAGCTCTGCTTTTACTGCTCTCCTTGAATGACTCTCTGAGCAAAAGAAGCGAAGTATCATTAGTACCAGACATTTTAGGAGTGACTGTGAAGTGAAGAAATGAGTCAGGGATAAGTTGAGCCTTTAATTAGGCAGACTGGTGGCCTGTTGTGTAAAGACAAGCACTAATGAGGTATTACATATGCAAAAATGGCAATCTATTTCTTTTTTCTTCCTCCTGGGGCTCTTGTACTCATTGCGAATCATCAAGTTTCTTTAGAGATAAACATCAGAATTTTAAGAGCTGTAATGCTTTTAAATGAGGGCTTTCACTCAAAAGACAAACCGCTTTGAAGCGTCTGAACTTAACATATATTCACCACACACACACACACACATTTTTCAAAACATGGAACTTTTGACTCTTCTAAATACATATTTTTACAGTCGCTGAAGGAGTGTACTAATGTTACAGCACAATGCACTTTATAAACAACTGTCAACTATAAACTAGTAAAGTGCAAATTCTTCCTTTACAGTATTTATTAGTTTTTAATTTATTGTGAACTGTCTGGTGTTTCAACAAGTAAATTTTTTCTTACAGCCTCTTCCTTCATCAGGGAACCTTGGTCCTGGATGAATGTTGTTTTGTATCTCTGTACACTGTAAACACTGTACATGGTTTAAAAAAACAATCAAACCCTGACTTTTGAGGAGCAGATGGGCCACCTTGGTGGAAGCTGAGGAGCAGACAGGCCCATTGGCATGGTGTCAGGTGCAGAGGGTTCGACCAGAGGGAATACCAGGAAAAGGATAGAAGAGGCTGGAGATACAGATTCTCTGAGTAAGAAGGGTCCACACAGCTTACTCACTCCAGACCATTCCCAACTGGGGTGAAGCTTAGGGACTGGATAAGCCTGACGCTCTGCAGCTAAAGATGCCTGACTCTTGGAGATAGAGAAGACTGATAGTGAAACACTGTATGAAAAAGTAAATGATGAAATTTATTTATAAAATAGAAACAACATACAAAAACAAATGGAGGAATGAAGAGCAAGCTTAAGGAAATCTAGACATAAACAATGTGCTGATTGATATATCAATGCATTATTTTCTATTTACTATCATAGGAACCATAGATTCACTTTTTTCTGTTTATAAATTTCTTTTTCATAGAAATTGTACATAAACCACAAATATTCTTGCATATTTTTTGCTCCATTTTCTCGAATATACCAGTTATCTGAATACGAGTCATTGATTGTGTTATCACAGGTTAACAAATACTGGTATCAAAATAGAGTATCTTGTTATTTATGCATATTATTATAGCATTTTGCAGCTCGTCTCAAATTGAAACTATGTCTGCAAATAAGACTTTTTTGCTTTAGTACATTTACATTTACATTTGTAGTATTTAGCAGACGCCCTTGTCCAGAGTGACTTTAATATAATATCAGTAAACACAATCATTTTGACTAGACAAGAAACCAACAAGAATATCTTGAAGAAACTGTTGTAAAAATGTGCATGTGTGTTTTTTTGGAGGGGGGAGAAAAAATGGGTTTAATTGAGGCAAGTGCGGAATAAGTGGGTCTTTAAACAGCCTTAGATGATGTCTACTGACCCTGCCATTCGGAAATTAAGGGGAAGTCCATTCCACCATTTAGGAGCCAGAACAGAGAAGAGTCAAGAAGCATGACTTCCTCGTCCCCTAAGAGATGAGGGGACCAGTCAAGCAGTCCCAAACAAGCGGAGTCTGCAAAGTGCAGTGCGGGGTGTGTTAATTGCTGTAATGTAGGAGGGTTCAGGACCATTCTTGGCTGTATAAGCGAGCATCAGTGTTTTAAATCTGATCAAGCGACTAAAGGGGGCCAGTGGAGAGTGTGAAACAGTGGTGTAATATGTGTAAACTTGCATTGAACATTAAATACAAGTCTTGCAGCCGAGTTCTGGATCAACTGTTAGGGATGGATAGCATTCAGAGGTAGCCCCGCTAAGCGGAAGTTGCAGTAGTTCAGTCTCAAGATGAGCAGGGCCTGAACCAGGATCTGTGTGGCCTCTGTGGAAAAAAATTGACGACTCCTTCTTATATTACATAGAGCGAATCAACATGATCGAGAGAGGACAAGGTCCTGTTGGTGACAAGAGTTTCTTGGAAAGAGTAACAATTCTTGTCAGGATTCAACTTTAACTGGTGATCCGCCATCCATGCTGATATGTCAGCGAGACATGCCGAGATCCTGGTGGAGACTTGAGTGTCTAAGGAAGGAAATGAGAGAATTAACTGGGTGTCGTCAGCATAACAGTGATATAAGAAGCCATGTGAGGATATGACCTTACCGCGAGAGCGAGTGTAGAGTGAGAAGAAAAGAGGAGCCTTGTGGGACACCAGTGGTCAGTTTGCAGGGGGGTTACATTGATCCTCTAAACAATACCTGATACGATCTGTCGACGAGGTAGGAAGCAAACTATTGCCAATCTGTTCCCTGGATTCCAAGACTCCCAAGGATGGACAAAAGGAAGGACAAAAGGGCTACATCCTCATATGTTATCCAGGGCGGGATCAGCAATGGCTTTGCACAGTTTTCTAATTTTATTTTTTATTTTTTTACTGATTTTTAATTGTTAATGATGTATACAAATCAATATGTGATGTTTAAATTTAACAGGAATGGCAGTAATCATGACTGGGTATGGATAATGAACTTGAAGCCATTAATCAATGGATTTCATATAAATGTGATATAGTGGCAAGGAGTCAGGTACTGACATAGGGATCAGGTAAAGCTGAACAGCATTTAATTATTTAATTATAATACATTAAATGAGGGCGGCATTGTGGCGCAGGTGATAGTGCTATGGCCTCAGAACAAGAACAGCCTGGGTTCGAGCCCCGTGTGGGGCGACTCTTGACATTTTTGTGTGGAGGTTGCATGATCTCCCTGTGTTCTCATGAGTTATCTCCGGGTACTTGGGTTTTGTCCCACATTACAAACATAGGCGTGATATGTTAACTGGTGTCTCTAAATTGCGCGTTAGTGTGTGATTGTATGTGTGCACCCTATAATAGTTTGGCGCCCTGTCCTGGGTTGTTCCTGCCCTCACGCTCAGAGTTGCCGGGTGGGCACCGGCTTTCCCGTGACCCTAAAACTAGAAATAAGCGGGTATAAATAACAAATGAATCATTTTGATCATTATTTTGTGTTTTAATTTAATTATTATAATGTTTAGTGTCTGCACGTAACTTTATAAATAAACCTCCTGATTTAACTTCCTGGATCAACCCTAAACAACTCGATTATGCAAATGAATTATTAAAGTCAACATTCTGCAGCACTATATATAATGTAGCTCTCTTAAAAAAGAAATAATTAGAGAGAAAAAACTAAAAAATACACGCATAAAACAACATGCCTGAAAATTTGAATGTAAATGGCGTTAAACTAAAGTAGAAGTGTTTCAGAAAGCCTGGAAGGAAAGTCACCTGAGCTACAGAAAAGCTCTTAGTGCCACTAAATCAAATTATATCTTTAATTTATTCAAATAAAATAAAAATAATCCTAGATTTCTATTTACTACTGTAGCTAAGCTAATCAGCAAAAAGACCTACTCAGTCCCAAGTGCATTATCAATATACAGTAGTGATGACTTCATAAATGTTTTCTAATAAAAAATTTAAAACATCAGAATAAAAATGAATACTAATAATGTAAAACAATATAATTCTACAAATAATATGATCGATGTATGATTCCTATTATAAATTTGAAAACTTCAATCTTGTTAATGAGACAGAATTAATCACATTAATCTTGAAATAAAATCCATCAACCTGTGTTCTAGGTCCCCTACCCACATCATTCCTAAAACTAATTTTTCAGGAACAAATAAGCTGTCACTAAAAATAATAAACCTGACCTGGACTACAGTCAACTTTCTAATTATAGGCCAATCTCCAATCTCCCTTTCATCAATAAGGTACTAGAAAAGGCTGTAGCACAGCATTTATGTTCCTACCTACATGAGAACAACATCCTTTAAATCTATCAGTCAGGTTTTATACCTCATCACAGCACAGAGACAGTACTGGTTAAAGTGATTAATGACCTCCTAGAGGCAACTGATCAGGGCTGTGTATTTTGTCTTGTGTTGCTAGACCTTAATGCAGCTTTTGATATTGTTTATCACATTATCATAGACTCCTTCATAGACTGAAGAATGTTGCATGTGTTAAGAAAACAGCGCTCTCCTGGTTTAGATCCTACTTGTCGGAATGCTATCAGTATGTAGATTTAAAAGGAGACACCTAAGCAATGTATTGTAAAATGCAGGGTTTTAAGGTTCTTTCTTAGGCCCACTGCTTATCTCTTTGTATATGCTGCCTCTAGGTAAAATCATTCAAAGACATGGTATCAGTTTCCATTGTTTTGCAGATACACACATCTGTATCTTTCAGCAAAACCACATGAGAGACATAATCTTAATAAAGTTAAGGAATGTTTAAAGGGCATCAGACAATGGATGCTAAATAATTTTCTCATTCTTAACTCTGATTTTCTGATTTTGTATTAACTCTAGAGCAGTTAAAGATCTTAGTGTTCTTAGTGTTATTGACTCCAGTTTCTTATTTAAAACCCATGTAGACAACATTACCAGGACAGCATTCTTTCATCTTAGAACCATTGCCTAGCTAAGAAACACATTGACACTCCATAATGTCTCGCTCAATAATATCTAAGTGAACTACTAATATTTCAATATTCCCCCCAACTACTGCGTTCAATATTAGCTGGCTGCTTGCAGGTTCCTAGAACAATAAAAAGTACAGCAGGTGGAAGAGCTTTCTCTTACAAAGCCCCCGAGCTATGGAACATTTTTCCAGTTAATGCTCTGGACTCAATGTTTAAATCTAGATTTAAGACATATTCTGCTCATAGCATTAGTTTGTCTTAGGTGAATCTCTTTCTAACTATACTGCTGTCAGGAACCCAGAAACTCTGTCAACCTGGGGGTATCCAACAAACATGGAAACCAGCAGCAACATGTGACTACTCTTGTTTACGGATGTTATGGGGTAGACACATGAACTAAACAACGGCAGCTGGTTGCAATTCGGCACAGTAATTAACCCGGTTTTGTTTAGTTCAGTGTGCGGCGTTAACATTAAATGTAAAACTAAAAAAGAGATTTATTCTGTCTCATCCTGTGTGTTCCTGTGTGGGAGTATTGTTACAAATGCTTATGTTAGTCTTAGTGGAATTTGTAATCTAACACATGCCACAATTCTTAAACTAGTTCTTTACTATGATCATGTCTAATCATTTCTTTCTCTGCTATTTCTCTCTTATTGCTAAGGTTCACACTACCACTGAAACCTCGTTTCCAACACCTGACGATCCACCTGGATGGTAAATTCTACACACTCCATCACAGAATCTTTTCAGGTTGTGAGAAAGAGAATGAGAATGGGGTCTGAGTCTGGTTCCTCTCAAGGTTTCTTCCTCTTATGATCTCAGGGAGTTTTTCCTTGCCACTGTCACCGTCCAGTTTGCTGGTTGTTAAAAATTAATCTTATTAAATTACATTTTTATCTTTATAAAATGTATATAAAAAATGCTATATATACTTGTATAACTGAATTGAATTATATTTTGTCTCATATGAAAATGACATGAAAAAATGCAAGAAACTGGAAGGGGCAAATGCTTTTTCAGAGAACTGTGCATGCTTTAACTATATTTTTTTAAATTACTGGTCAACTAGTAAATAATTTATACTCATGCAACCTCTCCTGATTACAGATTCATAGATGACAAATTACACTAAGCTATTTGTATCCTCCTGAGAGCGATTACCATTACCATTTTTGTACTGCTTCTGCTTCAGCATTATCCTGGACCTGATCCATCCATTTGAATGTTTCCTCAAGGGCCTGAGGGGGTCAGAGTGTGATGTGTGTTAGCTGACTGCTCACAAACTACTGCAATGAAACTGATTTCTACCCAATTATTTGCTTCAGGGCTGATCCTGAGAAAGGGTAGTGTCAAATCAATAAATACGAAGCATGATGCGGTACTGTGGGGCAAAACAATGGAAATAGAAGTGCATCACGTTGAGTAAGACTAAAAAGAGCAGTATGCCTGAGGGAAGCACATAGGGGTAGCACTGTGTATATTCTATATCTCAAACAGACATATAATAAAATATATTATAACACTCTTATAAAAGTACTTAATTTTTTAAATATCTAATTGTTTGCATTTTCTCCCCGTGTTCGGTTGGGTTCAGCCCAAAGACATGCACACTAGGCAAACTGAAAATGCTAAATTGTCATTGGTTTGTGTAGAGATATAAAGATGAAATCTGCGTATGAGTATGACCTTATCCACTGGTGCTAAAGATGACATTAAACAATAAATAAATAAATAAATAAATATAGAAATTGCACAGCTTACACCTGTTGTCCTGAAAGGACGAACTTGAATACAAAATCAAAATAAATTAAAAAACCTTCCTAAAATAATTGCCTAAGTCATTTTTTGACCAAAATGATATTTTTTTGCCTAAATACTCACCATGCAGTTTACCTTTTGTAATATCGCCTATGTCCTTAGTTTAACAGATCATGTGATCCTTCCCCTGTAATAAAATGGCCTATGTCAAGATTGAATTGTAATCAACATGAATAATATTTAACTAAAAACTTGAAAAAATACAACTTAGGCTATTATTTCAGGAAGGTGACAATTTTCTCCTGTTATGCACAGCTCATAATAGCTGTCTCATTTTCCTGTCTTTAAGACCTCATGTTCAGCTAGTAAACAAACGTAGTTGAAATATTTTGCCATATAGCTAGCAACTAATGCTAACTAATGCAGATCACGTGAACTCATTCACCAAGAATCTGTGACCCCATTTTGTTTCCAAACAAAAGTATCATATCAGAATGTTGTCAATGAAAAAAACGGCCCAGCCTTTTTGATAGTTCCTCTAAGTAACATGCAGAAGTTCATTGTTCTGTCAAGCCCTCTGCCCATTTACTCGAATAGAACAAAACTAGTGCATTTGTATATTTAACAATTTTCTTTGCAGCACAACCTGTTAAGAATTAACGCTGATTTGGAATGTTGATATTGAACATGTTCTATCATGGTCTCTGTAGAAATGTAAATTTAACATTTGCTATCTGTGCTAGAAATGTAAATGTAACATAAGATGACTATTCATATTCGTGACATTTTAGAGGAAGCAGAATCTTAGAGCACCACCACTGATACAGTTTCATTTATAATTTCATTTTGATTCATGACAAAATCAAAGTACATCTACAGCAACTCCACTCAAATAACCTGTACATATGACTTCCACAACGTGTTGTAATCAAAGTGGGTATAAATTATTAATTCCTGTATCTTATCTCTCTAACTTTGATAGTTATTTCAGTAATGGCATTCAAATGACCATAAACGTCTAAATTTTGTTGTTGAACAACTTACAGGGCGGTTGTGTTTACTCAAATAACCCATCTTTACAGGTAAGGTGAACTGAATCCATCTCAGAATGGACAAGCCGAACACTGAGGGTTATTCTGTTTACTGTATTTGCTAGTTTTATGCTAGTTCAGCTTTCTCACATTCAGAGTTAGCCTATTCAGTATATTGTTCATTTGAGGTTTCTTCTGTTGTTCTGCCCACAGTTCTTACAGCCAAGATTGCTCTGATAGTGTCCTTAGTTGTTCTGCATTGTTGGGTCTGGCGTATCGCAGCTCCTTTACAGTACCCCATAGATTTTCTATAGTGTTAAGGTCAGGTGAGTTTGCTGGATAATTAAGAACAGGGATACCATGGTCCTTAAATCAGGTACTTGTAGCTTTGGCACTGTGTGCAGGTGCCAAGTCCTGTTGGAAAATAAAATCAGAATCTTCCAAAAGAAGGAAGCATGAGGGTGTGCAAAAACCTTAGAAAACACAGTGGACCAACACAAGCAGATGACATGGCTCCCCAAACCATCACTGTGGAAACTTTAAACTAGACCCCAAGTGACATGGATTCTGTACTTCTCTTTGCCTCCAGACTCTCTGACCATGATTTCAAAAGGAAATGCAAAATTTTACTTTCATCTGTGAACTTAAATTTGGATTATTCAGTAGCAGTCCAGTCCCTTTTGTCACAAGGAATGCAACAGCTGAAACCCATGTCTTGCATATGTCTGTTCTTGGTGGTCCTTGAAGCACCGTCTCCAGCTACACACAGTGCCAAAGCTCCAAGTACCTGGTTTAAGGACCATGGTATCGCTGTTCTTAATTGTCCTGCAAACTCACCTGAACATAATACTATAGAAAATCTATGGGGTACTGTGAAGAAGATGCAATATGCCAGACCCAACAATGCAGAATAGCTGAAGGCCACTACCAGAGCAACCCTTGCTGGTTGATGTTTAAAGTGATGTTAAAATTAATCAGATGCTACAGTAATTTGAACCTCAGCCTGTTTGTTCTAATGCTAATTTAGTGCTTAACCCTTAAACTAGTGTTACAGTAGATAGGTTAACACTTAAAAGTACAACATGCAGGTTAACTCTAGCATTTCAGTGAAGAGATTAAACACAAATATAGCATTACAGTAATACTCAAACTAGCCTGTTACAAGTTAACCCCCCAAACTAACGTTACAGTCAACAGGTTAACACTCAAACTAGTGTTAGAGTGAGCATCTTAACCCCAGAATAACATTTCAGTAAACAGCTTAATCCCCAAAATAGGATTACAGTTGGTTAACACTCAAACAAGTATTATAGTGAACAGCTTGATCCCCAAACTTGCATTTCAGTGAACAGTTTCTTCTAAATGGTGAAAAACTGGGACGCCGGGGGGAAGGTGGTGGTGGTAAATGTAACGCTTTCGTAAACGTAGTACGCTTGATTTGTGCCACCTTGTCCTATTGAAAGGACCGATGCTACCCATGTTCACTTTATATGCGAAATGCATATACAGTATCTCTCTGCTTTTGAATAACCTGACTATTAATACAATGATTTAATATAACTCTACTTAGTTAAACAGCTGTTGCATGTTAAAAAAAAATGAAGATTATTGAAAAGTGGGGCATTAAGAGTCTCAGGGGATATTTTACTAGAGAATAATTTCCTATATATAATCCTATAT
>JAOUQV010317210.1:0-12671 GCA_028565295.1 Aspidoras spilotus
CCGGAGAAAACCCACGCGAACACGGGGAGAACATGCAAACTCCACACAGAAATTCCCAGGTCGCCCCACCCGGGGATTGAACCAGGGTCCTCTTGCTATGAGGTCACAGCACTATCCACTGCGCCACCGTGCCGCCCTCTACTACTACTACTAATAATAATAATATGGCAACAAGAGGCTAAAATTGTATTTTATTAGTTATTAGAACAATAATAGTAAGTGTTTTATATGGCTGATATAATGAGTAATAGTACATTGTAGAAAAATTTGTTTTTTTCTATTATCATAAAAGATTCCATATAGTATTAAAAGGTTTTAACTATTCTTACAAGCCTTTTTCCTACTTTACAGAACATTTTTGCTAAGAATGTATTTACTACTTTTTAGTCCTCCATGTTTTAGTCCTGCTTCTGACTCACAGGATCCTTCTTTACCAAACAAATCACTAGTCACCGTAAATCACTATTGCCTATTCTTTGTTTTTAGTAAAATGCTTTCTTATTGGAATTAGATTTTTAAAATAATTTGGAAGGAAAATTAATGTATCTGTATTAAAAAAAATAGTGAATAGATATATGAAAGGCTGCATGCTGTAATTACTGGATAACTGTTATAAAATATATAAAATTGATAAATACATATTGCAAGTAATATATTTTACTCAGGCAGATCCTCCGCGTGCTCACCACAACCACAGAAACGCTTTCACATGGCTGTTGCTGGCGAGGAGGCTGCGAGACAGGTGCTGAAACGGATGCTGCTCCTGTAGTTACTGTATTTCAAAATCTCTCTCCCTTGTCACTAGACCGAACTTAAACGCCATCACGCAAGGACATTTTCTACTCATTCCGAACATATTCAGTATTTAATCGCCGTTTGTTTTTTTACGGAGCGGAAAACTGCGCGTTCACATTCTCACCGCGATTAGAGCCTTGCGCAGAAAAAATGTCGCAAAGCTCGCGCTATATCGTTGCCATCGTGCTGGTTTTCTTCTCGGTTTCTTGCGGTCTGAATGGAGACGATGATCCGTCCCAGGACACCGAATGTAAGGCGAAAAGCGTGACGGTGTCCGCGCTGCCGTTTCTCCGTGAGAATGACCTGAGTATCATGCACAGCCCGTCGGCCTCCGAGCCTAAGCTGCTGTTTTCAGTGCGCAACGATTTCCCCGGAGACATCGCGGTGGTGGACGATCTGGAAAACACCGAGCTGCCCTTCTTTGTTTTGGGTAACGTTTTATCAGTGAATTTTTATTGATACATTATTTCTTTATGCTGTCTGACATGTGGCTTATACAATATAAAACACAGGCCCTTTGTTTTGAGAGGCACCTGAGACGTAGCATTTTCCTTCCCGGCCTGACTGATACGCAGACTAAAAAATTTGCTAATGACATGGAGTTGTGACAGAGCTAGTCACACTATGTATACTGGATTACACAACACATTTTCTCTTGTCACTTTAACAGATTTTCTACAGGAGACATATCTCTTTCTCTCTCTCTCTCTCTCTCTCTCTCTCACACACACACTAGTTGTTAGCACAGTTTGCTAAGTGTTGTTTACATTGCACAAGCAAGAAACAAACAGCGCGAGCACGTTTCTTTAACTCTCACACACAATATCTGGACATTCACTATGCAAAAGTGCTTTGTCCACACACTATACACTCAACGGCAGCTTCATTATGTACAATGTCACATTCAAAGTCACAATCAAAATCAGACATCTACATGCCTGAATGTATTGAGATCCAGCCATGTGATTGGCAGATATTTGTGTTATTAAGAAATTGAACTGGTGTACCTAAAAAAATGGCAGGTAAGTGTACTTTAAACATTTACACTTTGTTTTAACTATACAAACAGATGAGAGTGAATCTCATGGCAGCAAGTGGAGTATAAAGTTGGCCACTGTCCGTGGTCCTGAAATTTCATTCCTTGTGTCTAACATTTTTATCCATGTGATATAGTTATAGAAATGATCAGCAAACCCCATATAGGGGTTGATGCCGTTATAACGCTTTTCACTTGATAGGAATTAAAATTACATGAGGAGAGTCAGTTTCTATTAACACTATTACAGATATAAGTGAGTTGCATGGCATCGTGAGGGCCTGGATCTGGATTTTCACTTCCGACACATGTACGGTTAGTTTTTATCTATAATATGAATGACTGAATTTCATAGTAGCATGTGGAGTAAATATAAAGTTGGTATCGTAGCCTCACAGCAAGAAGATCCCGGAATCGAGCCCTGGGTGTGGCAACTCAGGAAAGTTCTGTGAGGAGTTTACATGTTCTCTGTGTTTGCACAGGTTTTCTCGGCTTATTCTAATTTCTTCCTGCATTTCAAAGACATGCATGATAGGTTAATTAGGGTCTCTATATTGCCTGTTTGTGTATGAATGTGTTTGTGATTGTGGGTGTTCCCTATGATGGATTGGCGCTCTGCCTAGGGTTGTTCTTTCCCTTGCGCCCAGAGTTGCTGGATGGGCACTGGCTTCCCTGTAACCTTAAAACTAGGATTAAGCGGGTATAGAAAATGAGTAAATTAACTGTCCATCGTTTCACTTCTGTATCTCAAATGCTGTATATTACATACATGGTAGTGTGTATGATAAAACAACAGCAAAATATTTAACCACCCATAAAATAAATTATGCCTTTTTAAACAATAAAATTTTTTTGCCATTTAATGTGCATTTTATCAGAACTATAATAATAAAATATTTATTCAAATAGTAATGTATATTATATCCAGTCTGGAAATGTGCACTCATATATTTGCAGTCTCTCTACTCTACTAAACTCTTTTGTTGACAAATAACACTCATTTCACTTCAGCATTTTCATAAACCTTCTGATAACTGTACTACAGTTAAGATATTTTGCACCACCTTAGTACCTGCTGTTATTCTTCAGCTGCACTGTTCATATACACCTTAAAGACGGCTCCTATAGTTTATGTCTCTACATAGCTAATGTTTCATGTTTCTATTCTTTTATATTTTTTCTATGCATGTTTTTATTAAGATGAAAAAGAAATAATAAGAGGAAGTAACCTTGAATCAGACTCAAAAGGGAATCTCATCCTCTTTATGGTGATAACAGATTAAACAGTCTGAAAAATTTGTGTGTGGTGTTGAGTGTGTAAGTCCAATGGATGACCTCACCTGAAACAGGTCATTCCATGTGATATGAGCTCCCAGGAAGTTGACCATCAGGGTGTCTCTCTACATCAAACAGACTTTAAACAACTAAAGCAAGTTACACCCAGGTGATCATAATGCCTTCATAACTTGCAAATTTAACTGCACAAAATGTCTAATTATTGCCAAGATCTATGTAAACTCCCCAGCTGTGAGTAACCAGGATATGCACTAAATTCAGCAAAGATAGTTTAAAGTATAAATAGAATTTTTACAATAAATGAATTTCTCACAGTTCAGGGTTCCAGCCTTTCTGTTTAAAGGAAGAAGGCCGAAGTAGATGAGGAGAGGTGCTTATAATAATGAAGCATACTGAGAATAAACAAACAAAAAAAGGGTAACCATGAGAAACTAAACAGGGAACTAGACACAACATGGCAAGAAACGAAGAGACATACTGTTGGCATAGTATCTCTAATGTCCCGCACTGACAAAAGTCACAATTTAAATAGCCATCTCATCAGTACTTGAATACCAAACAGCTAGCAATCGTTGGTTAACGTGACCGCAGCATAATACTTGCTTTTGTAAACATACACTGAAAGCTGTAGGCTACCATTCTTCATAAATCCCTCTATGTGCCAGAGTTCCCAGCTCCTTGAAGTAACCTTGAATCAGACTCAAAAGGGAATCTCAACCTCTTTATGGTGATAACAGATTAAACAGTCTGAAAAATTACCAAACATAATGTTGGCATAGTATCTCTAATGTCCCGCACTGACAAAAGTCACAATTTAAATAGCCATCTCATCAGTACTCGAATACCAAACAGCCAGCAAATTAAATGGTTAAAGTACATATTTGCATGTCACACCCCATTAAAGGCACCTGCTTATAATTCACTTGCACAAATTTGCACATTCAAAAAATGCTCACATTGGTGACCAGCCTGCACACAGTCTGGAATGTGACTTAAATGTGGAATGTGACTCACATTTGAATATGAAAGTTAGGCAAAGATTAATGCAGAGTATTAAGGAATAGTAAATAGATAATCACAATATGTACATATTTTAGAGCTTGCTCACAGTATGTAAACCATATTATACAGGTTGTCTAAGAGATTACACAAGGATTTCATGCATCACTAAAAGATTAATGTTTCAGCATACACTTGTATTTTATTATGCAATGCACACCTATGCAATTTACTTTTTTACTTACTTTACTTTTTTGTCTTTTTTGTCCATTTGGGTGGACCTAAATTTGTGTCACTAGAGAATAGCTACGGGGACAACCAAAAAGGGGTAATAAAGCAAATAAATTAATGAAATCACCCAAATAGGGCAATGGCTGTTACAATGTCTTAGCCTGTTGAGCTACAGCAGAGCCAGTTAAAAGTAGAATAGTAAAAAACAGAAAAGAGCAGGTAATTACAAAGAACATAAAAAAGGGGTTTTGATATAGAGTATGTCATTTAATACTCTGAAAATGGGGATTTATAATTACACATGCTTCAGAAAAAAATCTTACTTCTGAAAATAAGAATTATACAAGCTTTATTTTGTTGAAATGATCTTATTGACCAAGAGACATTCCGTGAACACTATTAGACTTTTAAATCTGCATACATAACTACTACTTCTTTCTGACTCTCCCTCTATCAGGGGTTGGCACAGCAAGTCAATCTTTTTCACCTCTCTTGTGCTCTCACACCTGCTACCTGCATGTCTATATCATTTTGATCTTAGAAATCTAACTACAATCTAGTCAAAATCACCACTCTCATCTCTCCCATACATTCCCATACCTCTACAGGTATGACATTAAGTCTGACTGCTTTTACATTTTTCATCCTTTTCAAAGCTTACGTTACTTCATCCTTGCTCATCTTACCTAACTCTGGCTCCACAATTTTTATGCCTACCACTCTTCTTTTCCTGTTATTCTCATCATTTAGCAGCTCCTCAAAATTCTCCTTCCATTTTTCCTTCTCTCTTCATCATTCAGTAAATTTCAATTTCTATCCTTGATTATCCTGACATGCACATCATTGCACATCTCTCTGTCTCGTCAGCTGATACAACCTTCAATCTCCTTTCTTACTGTCTAACCTCTCATGCAACTAATTATAGGCATTCTGCTTGGCCTTTTATACTTCCATCTTTATCCTATGATGTATCGTCTTATACTTCTGCTTATTCTCTTCAGTCCTCTCGTTGTCCCATTTGCTCTTCACTAACCAATTACTCTGAATAACCACCTGCACTTCCTTTAATTTACTTCAATTCAATTTTATTCATAAAGCGCTTTTAACAATGGACATTATCCCAAAGGAGCTTTACACAAAATCTTTTATCCCAGATGAGTAACGGTGGCAAGGAAAAACTCCCTGAGAAAGTAAGGAAGAAACCTTGAGAGGAACCAGACTCATAAGGGAACCTATCCAGTAGCCAGTGCAGTATGGATAAGACAGGGGTGATGTGCTCATATTTCCTGGCTGGATTCTTCCCGCTGCATTCTGGACTAACTAAAGTTTGTTTATGCACCTACTGGAACAACCAGACAACAGAGCATTACAGTAATCTAACCTAGTAACAAACGCATGGACAAACGCAAGTTTTTCTGCATCATTCATTGCCAGCATATTTCAGATATTAGCAATGTTTCTAAGGTGAAAGGATGCTATCCTGGTGGTATTATGGTGAAATTTGAGGAAAAGTCTAGAATCAATAATTACACCAAGGTCTTTTACAGCTGTACATTGTGTAATTGAAAACCAATCCAGACATAATAAAATATCAGAAACTTTACTTCTAGCTGCTTATGCATGAAAACATAATTCTGATCAAAGGCCAGTAGCAAATAATTAGTGCACAACTTATGCTGTCTCTGTGCTGTAATGGGGCCTAAATCTTGACTAAATTTTTTTTACAAATATTATTTTATTCAGGTAGGAACATAACTGCTGCGCTACAACTTTTTCCAGGATCTTGGAGGGAAGGGGAGATTAGATATTGGTCTATAATTTGATAGCTGGCAGGGGTCAATATTAGGTGTTTTGAATCAAAGGTTTGATAACTGCAAATTTAAATGATTTAGGGACATGGCCAGTACTGAGTGAGGAATTGATAATTTTTATGAGAGGTTTTATTATTTCCGGTAGTACATTTTTTAGTAAAGTTGTGGGAATGGGATCTAATATAGATTTTTATGATGAATCTCTAGTCTGGATAATTTCTGGTCTAAGGTAAATATATTGACATTTAGTTGATTACTCGGGTTAAGATTTACAGTATTGATTTTGTGCCTTATGTTTTCAACTTTATCACTGAAAAAAATCATAAAGTTGTTGCATCTTCAACCTGAAACTCTACTTTCTAGTTAGTTTTGCTATGGTCTTAGATAGAAAGCGAGGATTACTTTTGTTTTCTTCTATTAGCGAGGAGAAATATTCTGCTTAAGAGCTTTTCTATAGTTTACAAGACTCTTCTTCCATTCTGTTTGATACACAACAAGGTTTGTCTGATTCTATTTACGTTCTAGTTTCATATGGTCTGTTTAAGGGTCCATGTAAAATCACTGGTGCTTGTTTTTTCTCTTTAACAAATTTTATTTTAATTTTGGCTACGCTATCCAGAATACAGTGAAATATAGATTCTACATGCTCAGCTGCCTGATTAAACTCAGTGTGGTTGGAGGGTGATACAATCATAGTTGATAAATTTGGGAGTTTACTAACAAAATGATCTGCAGTCCTTGTTGTAAAAGTGCATTTGAACCTGTACTTGCATGAAATGCAACTATTTCGGTTCATAGTAATTTTAAATGAAATAAGATAAAGGTGTGAAATAAGATCAGAATGTGAAAGTGTAACTATGTAGTCTATATTTAATGCTAATGTTAATATTAAATCAAGTGTGTGACTGCCCTTATGAGTGGGTCCTATTACATTTTGGTTTACCCCTACAGAGCAAAGAAGTGTATAGCAGGTAGAAAATTTTATAATTGAACTAGTCTGTATACTAGAATTATACTGCTGCTCCGGCAGAAATTGTGAGTGTGTTACACTGATGTATCCTATCTAACTTGTCATATAGAAATTAAATGGAATGAAATGAAAATAGTAATAAAAAGTGAATGTAGAGTGTGATCTGTCTGTAAATAGATAAAAGGGAAAGGCAGAAAGAAAATTAATAAAAATAATAAGAAGAAGAAGATAGTGTACAAGGATGCAAGCATACAAAATGTTGCTTTTGTAGCATGAAGGAGTCATGCCATGTTGGATTATAGGGATTTGTTTGATATAAATGCGTCTGCTCAGCGTTCTTGGATGGTTGACACTGCCTACCATTACTACATTTACTAATTGTAAAGTGTTGACGCACCACTGTGGGTCATATGTTGATTTTCCCTCAAACATAGTCATATTCTTAATGTCATCTGTGCTACTAGTGGGATTGACAGTAAATACTCTGGGCACTCTACTGACCTATTTGATCACCTCTTTTTTTTCCTTCCCAGGTCCTATCCTAGACTGCTATGCTCATACCAACATTTTTTGCCGCTGACCCCTCCTCCCTATCTATAAACCAGATTCCCAAAAATTTGGGATAAAGAACAAACTGTAAATAATAACGGAAAAATGGTTTGTACTCTTTTCAGTTCCTCTCATTTTAATGATATCTGTCTGCTTCATTTTCTTAATGAGGCTGCACTATCTTACCATACAACACTGGCAAGCATTTTTGACACCCTGGCACCCTGGGGCAGTCGTAGGCTTGTGGTTAAGGAACCAGCCTTGCGACCGGAAGGTCCCTGGTTTGATTCCCAGTTGCACCCTGGGCGCTGTGCTGACTGCTCACTACTCCGGGCATGTTTGCTCACTTCACTTGTGTGTGTGTATTTGTGTGTTTCACTGCATGGATGGGTTAAATGCAAAGGACCAATTTTGCTGTGTGCAAAACATAGCCACTATGCAAAACATATTGGCAAAATGTATCACTTTCACTTGTGCCTTTCTCTCATTCAGCACCCTGGTTCATAGATTAGGTCCATACCCACAAAACACTGGTTAGGCACCTAGAGCGGCATTATAAGAAATCTGGCTTCATGGTTCATTTTTTGGCAATTATGGACTACTTCGCTGATAAGAAGGCGGCCCTAAATTAAGCTCTCTGCTCGTACTACACTAAGGTGATCAAAAAAGCTGGAAACGTATGAAAAAAGTTCCAAACGGCTGTTTACTACAGAAACTTGTGTCAAAAAAGCTGGAAACATATGAAAAAAGTTCCAAACGGCTGTTTACTACAGAAACTTGTGTACCCCCCCGACTCAGTTGTTTCAACCTCTTTTCTCCCTTCCTACCCGTTGACTCTGCTGAGGCCTTACAGATCATTACCAAGTCAAAATCTACCACAACGCTTATCTAGATCCAATCCCTACCTTCCTCCTTCAGTCCTCTGTGGCTGCTTTTGGTGCCCCTCTCTGTCACATGTTTTATCACTTTTTGCAAGCTATGTTTCTTCATCATGAAAACCCGCTGCTGTTACTCCCATTATCAAGAAGCCTGATTGTGATATCACTGATCTCTGCAACTTCAGATCTGTTTCAAACCTATCAGTTATCTTTAAGATCATAGAAAGAGTCATGTTATTCCGGTTGCTTGATTTCTTAAATTCCGAGTAGCTGCTTTTCAACCTATTTTCTGTCCATATTATAGTACAGAGACTAAATTGCTCTGCGGTCTAATAGACCTTTTATGTTTGCTGACAAAAGTCTGGTCTCTATTCTGCTACTTCTCGAACTGCCACATTTGGTACTTTAGGGCACAATATTTCTCTGTCCACTGTCTTCTGTCTGTCTTTGTCGAGCTAGGGTGCCACATCTCAAATAATGCATCCTCACGTCTGGGTGTGCCTCAGGGCTCAGTCCATGGATCACTGCTATTTATAGTATACATCTCTCTCCTAGGTGATATCACTGACTAAAATTTCACTGTTATGCAGATGAGACACAGATACACCTCAGCCTCAGGCCTCTGATTCCTTTTCTTATATTTTTCTCACTAGGTGTCATCCTATGGCTGCAGGCAAATTATCTTCAATTAAACACCAATAAAACGAACGTCTATACATTAGAACTAAAGCTCTTTCTCTTTCCCTGTTATTCTCATTGGGAACACCTCTGTTTCTTCTACTGCTCAAAACCTTGGTGTCACAATTGACTCTCTCCTATCTTTTCAGCCCCACATCTGCTCTATCACAAGTCTGCTTACTTCCACCTATGCAACTTTTCTTGCCCCATGCTTTCATCTAAGTCAGCAGAGCTTTTGGTCCAATCATTTGTGAACACCCGGCTGGACTATTACAACTCACTGCTCTATGGTCTTCCTAACAAGACAATACGCCCTGTACAACTGATTCAAAATGCTGTGGCTAGAATCATCACATTGGCTCACAAACATGACCACATCACCCCGGTTCTGGAGCAATTTCATTGGCTCCCTGTACATATGTACATTGACTATAACATATTGCTCTTCATATTTAAAGCCCTTATGGACCCACTCTATCTTTTTTACCTACTGACTCCCTACTTTCCTCTGCGCTCACTCAGGTCCTCCCATGCTGGCCTGTTGGCTATACCTCGAGTTAGGCTGTCCACCTTTGGTCGCAGATCATTTAGTGTGACGGCACAACTTTTTGGGTCTCTCCCAACTTCTCTTTGCACCGTCTCTTCAATTATCTTCAAATCTCTTAAAAAATCATCTCTTTAATTAACTATTCTTTCTTTACTTCTTCTTTTTACATAAAGCATCCTTGGGTATCTTGAAAGGTGTGTTGTAAATTAAATGTATTATTATTATTATAATTATTATACACATTTATCGACTCGCGATGGTTGGCTTCTTTGATGCTGTCTTTTGGAAATCTTGTCACCTGACCTTAGTAATGTATAGAATATAGGAGTTGTTGTGATTTGGTATTAGTAGTATTAGTAACTAGTATTTTAATGTTAATTATTTTAAATCATTGATAAGAGTTATATGAAAAGACACTTATTTGAAATAGAAATATTTTATTTGTGTAGTGTTATCCTGTGGGGCAAGTTTCATGCAATGGATTTTTAATGACTAAGACAGATCAAATGGTATATCATAGCATAGTTGTAATCCTAGTTGTTGCCCCAGGTTGTTAGCCTAACTAGTTTAACAGTTTGGACACACACATATACTCCATCATCAAACGCATTTAAACCAATGCTATAGGCTCTATTATAGTATTATAGTCCATTACATCATCTTATTTTATGGAAATAGCTCACACAACCAGGATATTTTTAATCCACCATGTGCTCTAATAAAGTTTTTTAAATAAATAAATTTTTTAAGTCTTTTTACTTTTGACACAAAACAAGTGATGAAATTAATAGAGTGGATCTGTCATCCTCTTCTCTTTCTTGGTGTTCAGGCTCATGATGTTAAATTGTTGGGAGTGAGGCGAGTGAAAAAGAAAGCACAAAGCAAGGCTTGTATAGCAGTCAGTGGTTGCCTTAGCAACAGGATCCTTGAAGAATAATGACGTTATACATTCCACCTCGGGAGAAGTACAATATGTGGAGAAAATCAGACGCATATGCAATGCAGGCTACAGCGGTAAGCTTTATAGAGTCGGCATGTCCTTGCTGATATTGCGGTCAAATTCCCCCCTCAAGGTCCACAGTTTTATAAAAGTGTAAATGAATTTTTTCTCTCAAATCTTATGTGAATGTAATCTGTCTATTGATTAATGCTGCCGAAAACCTGATGTAGAACAAGTAGAGGATGGGCTGCAAATATTCCTACTGATGCAGTTTCTTAAAACTGCTATGTTAATATGGCAGTGTGATTCATATAGTTCTTGTCATGTGTTTTAAAATTAGAAAATCTTAAAGGAAATAGACTACTAAGATTATTCCATAATGGAAGCAAGTTGATAACACTATTGTTATTTTAATGCTGTAATAACGCTTGGTATAGTGGTAGCTCAGCAGTGGATAGTGGTAGTGGATTAGTGGCTAAGACTTGACGATTCTGATTAGAAACTTAGTGGGTCAAGCCCTAGTGTTCCCAAACTGGCAATTATATTTCTTTAAGCAAGGCCTTTAAACCCTCTTTGCTCCAGGGGTACTATATCATGACTGACCCAGTGCTCTGACCCCGCCAGTCTTAAAAACTCTCACAAGAATTGTACTCTGCTGTTAATGTGACAAATTGAAAGGTTTCTTACTTATGCACAGGCGTCCGATGAGATGTGAGCACAGAATTGATGGAATGTGAAAAGTGAAATAAAGTGAGGTCAGATTGAGTTGTGGTACAGAAGCCCATAGTGTGTAATGTGTTGAATGGAGATAAATTAAAGCTGCGTCATATCCCTGTTTAAATTTGCATGTTAAATGATGTTTAAAATACTATAAACACTGTATATTAAATCAAGTGTTTATTAAGGTTTTATCATGAAAGTATTTAAAGTTTAAATTTATTACAGATATTATGAAGTGGGATGGTAGTACCCGCTCGCTAGAGAAGAACAATGCCTTTAGTAACATTTTTTATTTAAATTTTATATTACATAGTGAAATGAAACAACGTTCTTACAGGACCAAGGTGCTACATAAAACAATTTACATGACATTAAGGTACACTTGTGCAATGTGCAGTTCACAATAAATACAAAACAGTAAATAAAGGGTGGTGGGAATGGCAGAATCTGCATTTCTGGTACATTCTGGTTAAAATTATCTCATGCCAGAGTGCTACCCCATTCTGTTCCTTTTATATACCTTGTGCAAAAGCACTACATGCCAAGACAAAGTCGCCACAAGAGCAGGGGTAGAAGCAAGTGCTTATAAAGCTTTTACCCCAGGTGCCACTAGTCGCACCTTATTAGGGTTTATAATTGCAAAGGCTGCTGGAAATAGTGTTCCCATTCTACCTGAACCCGGAAGCGCTGATAGAACCCCTTAATAGAGTCTGAACATTTTCTAGTCTGGACTGTGGCTAATAAATACACTACTTTCTTATGCTCACTCAGTGTAATACACATTAAAATGTTGAGGAAATAGTTATAATAAATAGATAAACAGGTTAAAGAACAAAATACTGTGGCTAAATAAAAAAATACTGTGGCTAAATGCAAATTTGGGTGGCACAGTGGTAGTGCTGTTCCCTTATAGCACAAAGGACCAGCTTTTCATTCATTCATTATATGAATGAATACAAACTAAAAGAAACACAAGACAAGATACAAGATTAACTCTTAGAGGAATTGCAAGAGAAACATTCACAAAAATATATCTGCATAAATAATGCAGAACAAAGAACTGTGCTAACTACTCACCTATATATACAGGGGTCGGACAATGAAACTGAAACACCTGTCATTTTAGTGTGGGAGGTTTTATGGCTAAATTGAACAAGCCTGGTGGCCAATCTTGATTAATTGCACATTGCACTAGTAAGAGCAGAGTGTGAAGGTTTAATT
>JAOUQV010317259.1:0-12664 GCA_028565295.1 Aspidoras spilotus
TGTGATGGCTATATTATTATTATTATTATTATTATTATTATTATTATTATTATTATTATTATTATAGATGACAGCTACACCTGCACCAGTTAAACAAGGATGGGATATGTAACTATATCCAGGAGCTTCATTTAATACTATATACTCATATGGTTTGATCCATGTTTCAGTTAAACAAAGAACAATTAATCCCTGATCAGTAATAAGTTCATTTATAATAAGATATTTAGAAATTAAAGAGCTAATATTTAATACTAAGCCAGGTGTGTACTAGCATAGCAACTAATGTGTGTCTTCAGACTGAATTATCACTTTGCAGCATCTGTTTTCCAGAGCATTGATCAACACCACGGCCAATAATTCTTTCCCCAAATGTAAAGCCATCATGTAAGGAAAAAGGAATATTCTTGTACATCTCTGCTTCTGCCTCTGAGGTCAGATATAAGAATGAGCTTTTTTCCTGCCCTGATGTGTTTATTGTGCAGTATTGGTTAACTCGGTACAGAGACAGTAAATGAACCATGGAATAACCGCATGCATTTAAACCATTTTCTTTATGGTTTGACTTCCAACATAAGCAACAGCATTTCAATTCCAGCAAACTGGAATATCATAACTCAGTTTTCAAACAGGAACGAGACATGAGTGGCCTCTGCGGGGGTAGTGAGGTGTGTTTGGTATTTATTCACACAGAAAATGGCTACAAGCTAAAAATAAATAGGCGCACACAAAAGACGCCCATAGGGAATCAATGTTCAGTGCCAGGTTTAAAGGATGGGGGGAAGCCACCAGTGCCCAGGCGTTAGGAATATCAACTACTGTCTGGCAAAATGTGTCAAATCTTGTTCTTTTATTCAGAAACTCCTGAACATTTTGTCTTATTTAGTCAGTATTACACACACAATGAACAGTGGATTAGGAACACCTTGCTAACAAGTTTGTTAAATGTTTTGATTAATTGCAGCATGCAGATGTCGGGAAACAGACTTCACAAAGTGCTGAATATTTGTCATACACAAGTTGACCCATGACTGCTGTAACATCTCTCTCAGTCCACCTCTCTAGTTTGAAGCTGACCTCTCAGATCATAAGCTGCTGTATGGCCATCGTCTGGATATTTGTAAATTTAAACAACTTACATGAGAGCCGAATGTAACCGCCACCATTAGTTATCATGCCACTTGGCAGGTGTTTCGAAGACAGTGATCGTTCAGTGATTATTTACATATAAAACCACAAGACGGGTCAATTTACAAAAATGTACAGAACTCCATGATTCTCAGAGCTGTTTTCTTGTCTTGGAAGCAACATCAGAGAATCACGAGTTAGAAACGGAAATGAAAACTGCTTTGCTTCACACCTAAAAATAATAAATACCAAAGTAATCAAAATGTAAAGAACTCTAAGTAAAACCAGTCCATTAATGAACCTAGCTAAAATAAATTCCTCTTTATTAAATTGGAGATGCTTTTTTAAGGAGAGTTAAAGGCTAAATTAATTGTAATGTACTAAATTACTGTTTAAATGATACTCGATCTAATAGGTGAACATGATTGGTGAGCATCTGGATTGAGATGGAAATTAGACAACATGCATAATATCATGAACATCTGTGTTACTGAAAATGAATCTCATATTAACCACAAATTATATAATAATATGAATAGTAATACATTCGACTTGCCGCCACAGCACATCTCTAATCTGTGGGAAAATCCTGTTGTCTAGTTACTGTCTGTAGTGCACTGCTTTAAACTGAAAGATGAAAGATTAGGAACACCAGCTAATTACGGGTTGAACACCTGTTTTTGATTGATGGCAGACATTTATTATACACAAGTTGACCCATGCGCATTATAGCAGCTCCACAGGTGCACCTCGCTAGTTTAATGCTTGTTTGTGGGGCCAACCACACATGGGAAACTACTGTGTGTGCTTCAGGTGGCTGTTTCTTGGCAGTTCCTCCTATCTCGGTACACCTGTGGCACTGTAGTACAGGAACAGCAGGAACACTGTAATTGCACAATTACACAAAATGGAAAATATGCTTTGAATGGTCAAGCTGAACAATCCGTTATTAGCCTGATGATTAGCCTGATGTCCTTAACACAGTAATTATGCCTTGTATGTAACTTTTTTGGCATTTTCCTGCAATCAGGGGTCGCCATGAAAGGTTACTTGCATTTCTGGCACAATTTATGCGCTTTCTGACGCAACCTTCACCCATTCATTCTTAGAATCAGACGGATCAGAAATTTGCCGCCACAGCACATCTCTAATCTGTGGGAAAATCCTGTTGTCTAGTTACTGTCTGTAGTGCACTGCTTTAAACTGAAAGATGAAAGATTAGGAACACCAGCTAATTACGGGTTGAACACCTGTTTTTGATTGATGGCAGACATTTATTATACACAAGTTGACCCATGCGCATTATAGCAGCTCCACAGGTGCACCTCGCTAGTTTAATGCTTGTTTGTGGGGCCAACCACACATGGGAAACTACTGTGTGTGCTTCAGGTGGCTGTTTCTTGGCAGTTCCTCCTATCTCGGTACACCTGTGGCACTGTAGTACAGGAACAGCCCATGCAGCTGTTGCTGACACTTGAACCACATCTCAATGGTCAAAACTGCTCAGGCCACCCCTCTTACTTACAGCTGATAAATGTTGCCTTTTCTGAGCAGTGAACAGGTTAGCAACTCATGTGAGTTCCTATTCTAATGTAAACACCTACTGGGTCACATCATCAGTGATCATATTACCTGGTGTTCCTAATCCAGTGATTGCTTAGGATATTTCATGTTTCAGAATAAGACACACAGTGCTTATGTTTGCTGCCATTTCCAATAGCAGCATGATTTTAAAGGTCAAGTTACATTTAGTTATTTTCAAACCAAGTGTATTTAATTGGTTTTGCTTTAAAAGCCTGAAGATGTAGCTCACATAGGTGTCTGGTTGGTTTCCATTAAATTCTCTTCAGCCAGTCATGGGAGACCGTGGTTATGATGTCAGTATATTGTTGTCATCTAGTGGGCTGGTATAGATGTATGACTGATGATAAACATGGTATCAATCTGAATATGCAGAACTCATCTGTAAACAGGGATTCCACAGAAATGTTTTTTTAGTGTGTTTATCTGTGGTACAATGAGGTAATTGCATTAAAACATGGAATCGTCTTGGAATACCTTGACACTGTAATTGCACAATTACACAAAATGGAAAATATGCTTTGAATGGTCAAGCTGAACAATCCGTTATTAGCCTGATGATTAGCCTGATGTCCTTAACACAGTAATTATGCCTTGTATGTAACTTTTTTGCCATTTTCCTGCAATCAGGGGTCGCCATGAAAGGTTACTCGCATTTCCGGCACAATTTATGCGCTTTCTGACGCAACCTTCACCCATTCATTCTTAGAATCAGACAATTTACGGTCTGTAACTCACCTAGACTGCATGTCTTTTGGGAAACCTGAGTACCCAGAGGAAACCCACACCAACGCTGGGAGAACATTCAAACTGCACACAGAAATTTCCCAGTTTGCTCCACTCAGGGATGAAACCCGGGTTCTTCTTGCTGTGAAGCAACTTCACTACGAGTGCGCCAGTTTCAGATAGACAGTCTCTTCTTGGTTATATTTAATATGTTTGATAGATTTAGTTTTAGTTTATTTGGTTTACACAGCACTGGGAATTTCTGTAAGTCTGTTGCTTATTTTCTTGTAGCTTAGTAGGAGCAGCGGCGGCTCAGATAAACAGCCCTAGAGCATTATGTTTTCTCCAGCATGCTTCACATTAGGTATGGTGTTCTTAGGATGAGATTTTTTTACCAAACATGAGGAGTTTGTTTTTACAAAAATGTTCTATTTTGGTTTCATCTGACCACATGATATTCTCCCAATCCTCTTCTGGATCATCCACATACTCTCTGGCAAACTTTAGATAGGCCTGGACTTTTACTAGCTTTAGCAGGGGGACACGCTTGGCACTGCATGATTTGAGTCCCTCACGCCATAGTGTGGTATTAATGGTAGCCCTTTTACTTTAGTCCCAGCTCTCTGCAGGTCATTCATCAGGTCCCTCCGGATTTTTGCTAACCAATTTCATGATCATTATGTCCTCACGGGATCAGAAATAAATCAACTCGAAGGAGTTGATTTATTCACACCAATCTACGTACCTATTGTAGATTCATTCTTCCCACCCTGAAGCAGGTCTACAATTTTCTTGCTTATGGTTGAGTTTGGAGTCCTGTCCTGTTTGTGGCTGTGGACACTATATTGCCAAAAGTATGCCTTGATGCACATATGATATCAAGGAATGTGATGTCCATTCCTGATCCATAGGGTTTAATATAACGTTGGTGATACACTGATGTTGGACGAGAAGGTCTGGCTCTCAGTCTCCACTCTAATTCATCCCAAAGATCTTCTTTCGGGTTAAGGTAAGGAATCTGTGAAAGCCAGTCAAAGGAAGGGGTCAACTACAAACTGTTTAAACAAAGGTGAAGCATTTGCTAAAGGTACTCCCTATGACAGAAAGTGGTGGATCGACATAACCAACTTCATAACAATCCATATAGCCCACTGAAAAACTGGTTATGACTGTGGGGCCGTGCAAACCTGAACTTCTAATACCAATGTGGAAATTGTTTTTTTTTTTTTGTACAATTTTTAATTATTACTATTGGGGTACTTTTACCCACTTTACTGCAATAATTCTTCTCACAATCAATGCGGTTAACATGTCACGCATGAAAAGAAAACGTCAAATACTGTGAAACCAATATAATATTGAAAAATACTGTGATATAGAGTATTAGTCCCTTAGTTATTCATAAAACAAATCAGTCATTTTGAATGTTAATGTGAATAGGTACATTGATATTGAATTCTTTATGTTGCTCTAGAAAATGCCTATTCACATGGCATATGACTCTTTGTCTGAACCCATATGCAAGATCTATCTTGGTTGATCTAGTCTAGCTAGAATTTAGTCACAGTGAGCATTGATTGCTTTTCCTTTTTTGCATCTAGCAGGTTAAAGAAAGTGATACATTTTGCCACTATTCTGGCACACAGCGGAATTGGTCCTCTGCATTTAACCCATCCGTGCCGTGAAACACACTGGTGAGCAGTGCGCAGCCAGCACAGCGCCCGGGAAGCAACTGAGGGTTAGGTGCCTTGCCCAAGGGCACTTCAGCCATGACTTGTCAGTACCTGGAATCAAAGCAGGGAACCTTCCGGTCGCAAGGCTGGTTCCTTAACCACAAGCCTATGACTGCCCCATTGCAAAGGACAAGCTGTCAGAAGTGGGATCCTGAAGGTTAAATGGGGAATCACAGTATTTACCTACTGTTTATTTTTTCTTGGATTGTAATTGTTGCGCCTTAGACTTCCACAGAGATGCTGTTAAGTCATATTACACATGTTTCGTACCTGTAGCTGTACTTTAATCCTGTATAATTACTTACACGAAATATGTCTTTGGAGCAGAATTTTACAGTGAATGCTTGAACCATAGCTCTTTCAAGTTGAAGGATCTGTGAACAGTCTGAGTCTTATTCAACTAAAATCTCAGCAATTGTGGTAACGTCTGCCTTCTGATAATGCATGCTCCTTATCTATTATGTATACTCAACGGCAATATTATTAGGTACACCTAATAAAAAGTAATAAGAGGCATGTAGAGGTGGTAAATAGAACTTGCTGAAATGCAAACTAAGCATGAGAATGGGATCAAATGTGATTTAAGTGACTTTAAAGTGACTGTATTTTGGTGCCAAACGGGCTGGTCTGATTATTTCAGAAGCTGTTGAACTACTGGGATTTTGACGCACAACCATCTCTAGGGTTTAGAGTGGATATAAAAAGTCTACACACTTCTGTTCAAATGCCAGGTTTTTGTGATGTAAAAAAATTACAGCAAGACAAATATTTTCACAACTTTGTCCATCTTTATTGTGACCTATAACCTGTGACCTATAACCTGTGACCTATAACCTGTACAATGCAATTGAAAAACAAACTGAAAGTGATACATTTTTCCACTATGTTTGCACGCAGAGAAATTGGTCCTCTGCATTTAACCCATCCGTGCAGTGAAACACAAACACACACTAGTGAAGTGAGCATATATGCCCGGAGCAGTGAGCAGCCAGCACAGCGCCACAGCGGGAGCAACTGGAGGTTAGGTGCCTTTGCCAAGGGCACTTCATCCATGACTTGTCGGTACTTGGAATCAAACCAGGGACCTTCCGGTCGCAAGGCTGGTTCCTTAACCACAAGTCTATGACTGCCCCACAACTGAAACCTTTCAGGGAGGTGAAGTAAAAATTAACAACTGAGATAATGTGGTTAATGTGGTAATGTGCACACTCTTTTAGAGCTGGGGGCGTGGCTGTGTTCAGATTTAACCAATTACATTCAAGCTCATGTTAAATTGGAGTCAGAATACACCTGTCACCATTTAAAGTGCCTCTGATCAACCCCAAATAAAGTTCAGCTGTTCTACAAGGCTTGTCGTGACATTTTTGTAGCCACATCATCCAGCACAAGCCACGGTCCGCAAAGAGCAGCCAGAGCATCAGAGGGATCTCATTATTCAAAGATATCAGTCAGGTGAAGGCTACAAAAGAGTTTCTAATTCATTAAATGTACCATGGAACACTGTGAAGCCTGTCATCATCAAGTGGAGAAAACATGGCACAACAGTAAAATTACCAAGAACAGGACGTTAATCCAAAATTAATGATAAGACAAGAAGAAAACTGGTCAAGGAGGCTGCCAAGAGGCCGACAGCAACACTGAAGGAGCTGCAAGAATTTCTGGTAAGTACTGGCTGTGCAGTACATGTGACAACAATCTCCTTTATTTGTTTCATATGCCTTATCTTTCAAAAAACATCAAAGCCCGGCTTAATTTTGCAAAAAGACTTCTGAAATCTCCCAAATGCATGTGGGGAAAGTGTGTTATGGTCTGATGAAATCACGGTTGAACTTTTTGGACATAATTCCAAAAGGTATATTTGGCACAAAAACAACACTAATCATCACCAATAGAACACCATACCTACAATGAACCATGGTGGTGGCAGCATCATGCTTTGGGGCTGTTTTTCTTCAGCTGGAACTGGGGCCTTAGTCAGGGTGGACGGAATTATGAACAGTTCCAAATACCAGTCAATGTTGGCACAAAACCTTTGGCCTTCTGTTGGAAAGCTAAATGATGAAGAGGAACTTCATCTTTCAGCATGACAATGACCCAAAGCACACATCTAAATCAACAAGATAATGGCTTCACCGGAATAAGATTAAGGCCTTGGAATGGCCCAGCCAGAGTCCAGACCTAAATCCCATCGAACATCTGTGGGGTCATCTGAGGAGAGCGGTGCACAGAAGATGCCCTTGCAATCTGTCAGATTTGGAGCGGTTTTGCAAAAAGACTGAGTGCTGGAATAAAAGCCAGAGGTGCTGCAACGATGTATTAGTTTAAGGGTGTACATATTTACGCAACCAGGTAAGTTTTTTATTTTATATTTTTCTGCTTTAAAGGTTTGAGTTTGTTTTTTTATTGCATTGTACAGGTTATAGGTCACAGGTTATAGGTCACAGTAAAGGTGGACAAAGTTGTAAAAATATTTGTCTTGCTGTTATTTTTTTTACATTACAAAAACAGGGGTGTGTAGACTTTTCATATCCACTGTAGCTAATAAAGTGGCTGGTGAGTGTATAAGTATGAAAGTGTAAACTGTGAATGCTTGTGTCTTTAGTCACAGTAACTGGGATTTGATTTCCTTCACCTATTCTGTCTCAGCTAGCTTTTCTGAGGAGAAGTCACTTTCGTAGTTTTTGTAAACAATCCCAAAATGCCGTTGCACATATCCCTTTTCGGAATAGCAGCGGTAGAGCAGCGGAAGAGGCAAATGCTTTGTTAATATGATAAAATGTAAGGTTTTTGGCTTCTTACTTACAGCCACTCCTGCTCAATTTATACCCATCCTAAATTTAGAGGAAATAAACTAGAGGCTAACTCGGCAACTCTGTAGCTTGCTCGGGTCTTGCTGTCTACCCATGTGTCAAAAAAGTTCAGATGTCAGACTGGTTGTGTCCTGTATATCAATCAGTGAAGATAATTTTTTTTTAACGCCCTGCCATCTACCCACGCTGCCTATGCGAGCGACTGGTAGATTTCAATCGACGTATTGGGCACCCCCTGGAGTAAAGTCATTACTCATCACAGTTCACTTGCAAGTATGTACTGTACATCTTGAGTCATAAATCAGTCAACTGCTACCTCAAACTCGAATCTCCTCCTCTGCCATGATTTCCTTTTAAATCACGCATAATTAGTGCTACACATATATGAACCATATACTATTTATATTTTTACATATATATATATATATATATATTAAATTAGATATTGAGGCAAACTGAAAAATGTTGGCATCCATTCCATCCATCTGTTATCTTTTGCTTAATTGTCACGGGATCATGCACCAGCTGGTGACCACCCAGCAACTCTGGTTGTAAGGGCAGGAATGGAACTAGACAGGGAATCACTCCATCGTGGGGCACACACAGTCAAACATTTACACTATAAGGGTTACTTTAGAGACTTTGGAATGCAGGAGGAAACTTGGCAAACACAGTAAGAACATACAAATTCCACCGTGCAGTTTAATTCACATAATCTTTTTACATTTTTAAAAATAACTTGGAATTAAAGTGAAATGAAACTAGGCAGGAATGAAACTAGACAGGGCATCACTCCAAAGTGAAATGATTGCCTATCCTTCATATCAACAATATCTTGTACTGGGCAGTACTTTTGTCTATTTAAAACTCCCAAGACTCCTTCACTTCATTTGTTTGTTTTTAGTTATTTGATTTTCACTCTTGGTTAGTTTTTTTTCTGTTTGTCTTGTGTCTGGTCCAGGTGGAATCGCGGGACACTCTAAACAGCATAGCACTGAAGTTTGACACCACCCCCAACGAACTAGTTCAGCTCAACAAGCTCTTCTCCAGAGCCGTCGTCCCTGGACAGGTTTGCTCTTCTTCTCATGTCTTCACCATTTACACATCACACTATAAAGGACACACTTTTTCTCTTCTTACACCTTCAGTCATTATAATGTTTTTTTCTTGCTGAGATCTCTGACAAGCCTCACTCTCCTCTCTGACTTTTTTGCAGCAAGGCCATTATTTATATTTATTGAATACAAGAAGTGGAGTTATGCAGAAATTCAAGTGGAATTGTATAAATAATATAAAATATATAAAAAAATAAAAAATATATATAAAACATATAAATTTCTAAATACACTGAACAATCTCTGGAGTAAGAACATGTTTGCCCATCTTACAGCACACAGACATCTAGAAACTGAATACACAAGATCAAAATCCTCCATATTCAAGTTGGCACATGCCTGCTGCAGCAGATATGCTGATTTGTCACTGGTCTATCTGTTCAACCTCACAAAACAGGCCATTGTGTGACCTTCATTGAATGGTTGTTGATATTTTCCTCCACTCAGTACACTTGTGATACAGTAGCACGGGTACAGCACACAAGTGTGGAAACACTGGAACCACAACCCTGCTCTCTAAGTTCCTCTCTGTAATATATTTTTTTTTCTTTTTCTGCTGTGCAGTGAACAGATTATCACTTTATTTAAGGGCTGATTGTGATTTAATCACCAGCTGATGCACTTTTAGTGATTGTTCAGTGTATGTAAAATATTAGATGTTCAGAATAGGTATAAAGGAATTTTGGTAAGTCTGTATGGTAAATAATTGTGGTATCTGACAACTAGTTTTATATCGAAGCTTCTCTACTCTGATCATATTAAAAACAGACTATTTATATGTTGTTGTATGTACATGCATAATTTACAACATAAAACCTACAATGTGTCCATAGTGTAAAGTGTGCTATGTTTGTGTTTGTAATTAGGTTCTCTACGTCCCTGACCCTGAGTATGTGTCAAGTGTGGGAAGCTCCCCATCCCTAAGCCCCATCAGCCCCCTGTCTCCTACTTCCTCTGAGGCTGAACTAGAAAAGGTAAGGTAAAAACTCGATTCCGAAAAACTTGGGACAAAGAACTAACTGTAAATAGAAATTAATAATTTACAAATGTCAAAAACTGATATTTTATTCCCAATAGAACATAGACAACATGTCAAATGTCAAACGTGAGGCATTTTGAAATGACATGCCAAATATTGGCTCGTTTGCAACACATTAAAAAAAAGTTGGGATGGGGCAGTAAGTGGCTAAAAAAGTTAAAGGTACAAAAAAAGAACAGCTGGAGGACCAATTGGCAATAGGTCTTTAACATGACTGGGTATAAAGAGCGCCTTGGAGTGGCAGCTAAAAAACTCTATAGTTCAGAGAATAAGAAGCCGTTTCTAAACAAGATCCAGAAATGCAGACATCTTCTCTGGGCCAAGGCTCATTTAAAAATGGACTGTGGCAAATTGGAAAACTGTTCTGTGTTCAGACAAATCAAAATTTGGAGTTTGTTATGAAAATCAGGGATGCCATTCCTATTCCTCAACTTGAGCAACTTGGCTCCTCAGTCCCAGATGTTTACAGACTGTTGTAAAGAGAAAAGGGAATATCTCACAGTGGTAAACATGGCCTTGTCCCAACGTTTTGAGATGTGTTGTCACCAAATTCAAAATCACCTAATATTTCTTTTTAAATGATACATTTTCTCAGTTTAAACATTTCATATGTCATCTATGTTTTATTCTGAATAAAATATAAAAAATTTTAACTTCCATGTGATTTTATTCCATTATATTTACAATTTGGACTTTGTCCCAACTTTTTTCTAACTGGGTTTGTATACAATACTCCCAACTAAACACATTTGCCACATAATCAAGCCAAACTACTCCATAAGGCTTCTTTACATGTGATTTTCCACTGAGGTGAATTGTCCATTTTAACCTCTGATTAATGTTTAATTCGATCACGGTGAAAATGCAGTCGTAAGTCGAGGGAAACCGGGGAAGACAATATGAAGCACTTGCATTTCTCTACCAACGTGATGATTTAGCATTGTTCTTTGTTTCGCCTCCCCAGTGATTTCCAGCTGCAGAATTTTGTGTGTGTGTGTGTGTGCAGAATGGCTTTTTCTACTGATGCCGAGTGTGAACTGTTCTTGGGTTACAGATAGGGCATTGT
This sequence comes from Aspidoras spilotus, assembly GCA_028565295.1. Classification (NCBI taxonomy): domain Eukaryota; kingdom Metazoa; phylum Chordata; class Actinopteri; order Siluriformes; family Callichthyidae; genus Aspidoras; species Aspidoras spilotus. The sequence continues at coordinate 11,199 of JAOUQV010317259.1, forward strand.
TTGTCTAGCTGTTGGTTATTTTTTGACCAGTGTATAACCTGGATATGGATAGAGAGAATGACAAACCTGTCAGGGCTTTATTAGAGAGTGGAAATATTAATATAGGATATTATGCAATCCTGCTGTTGTCATGTCATACACAGTGTATATTCTGTTCATTTCAGTTTTGCTTCTGTTTCTGTGTATTTTCTACTGATCTCTTTTAAGCAATTAGAGAGTGGACCTGTTGTCATTGCCCGTGATAAAAGAACATTTATGTGTTTTGCTGCACCTAATATGCATCTTGATTCATTAGCAACTTATATATTACTTCGGAGTGTTTCCTATCAGTGTGCTTATATCTAATGAAGAAGAAGTCTGTCTGTGGTTAGCACAGGGACAGGAGCAAGGATTTTTTTTAGTCGCTTGCATAGCACCATGTTCTTGTGAAACACACATGTTGAAAAATATTTACACAACATATCACCAGACTGCTCTTGAAATTTATCAGTAACCTTACCCAAGCACAAACTGACATTGGACCGTTTGTGGATATTAGATTTTGAGTGATAAATACAGATAGACTGGTCACAATTAGGGAATTGTGTATTATATACTATTACAAATTCAGATATCCCAGAAATTAAGTTGCAATGCAAAACCTAAGATGCTTGGTTCCAGATTGTATTTTCCAGAGTGGACAACACTGGGTACTGAAATCTTGACTGGTGCTTGATATTGAGGTGGTTGTTGTTTGACAAAGTCAGTGACCGGATGAAGCAAAGGTGTCTGAGTAGGTGACTATGCAAAGATAAAACTTCCTGAGGAGGAGGAAGCTGATAAGTAATCCGACGATCCAGTGCCTTCCATCCTTAGCTCTCCGGCTTATATTTAATCAGCTTTTCCAATTCATCCGTGTTCACCAAGCAAGGTGGGATGGTTTTCTCTTTAATTTCAGTGTCTTCTTCTCTATCTTGTGGATCAGGGCCAGAGGTAGCCCTTCCTTGTGAACATCGAATTCTTTTCTTCACATAATTGATTCATTTATTCATACACAGTTCCTTCCTCACAATGTTCCTCTAACCATCTGATGGAAAATGTTTCTTCTTAAAGCAGACTCTAGTTACACGGGTCAGACCAACGCCACGTCAGGAACCTGCTGTCTTAGTCTGAGTTCTTATTATGCTCTTAATTTGTCATTGTATCTGACATCTGGTCTGTAAAACCTGCTGCAATCATTTCCTTATTTACTTGGAGCTTGCTTAATAACATACAGGGGTTGGACAATGAAACTGAAACACCTGGTTTTAGACCACAATAATTTATTAGTATGGTGTAGAGCCTCTTTTGCGGCCAATACAGCGTCAATTCATCTTGGGAATGACACATACAAGTCTCGCACAGTGGTCTGAGGGATTTTAAGTCATTCTTTTTGCAGGATAGTGGCCAGGTCACTACGTGATGCTGGTGGAGGAAAACGTTTCCTG
>JAOUQV010317283.1:0-12663 GCA_028565295.1 Aspidoras spilotus
TTGCAGCTTTACATCTATAAGTTCAAAATTCAATCTCCCTAGAACAGACCTGTTTAGATTTTTCCAAGTCCGACATTATGCACAATCCCTTTTTCAGAAGAATTTAACGCCATAGCGTTTACCCTACTATTGGCGAGACTAAGGATTCTACTTACTTGGAAATCTTCCTCTCCCCCCTCACATTCTTTAAGGTTAAATGATGTAATGCACTTTTTGCGCCTTGAGAAGATAAAGTTTAGTCTGAGGAATTCTATGTATCATTTTTATAGATATTGGCCACCTTTTATTACATTTTTTCAGTCTCTTTCACAGTTTCCTGGGGAGGACAATCCTATAGCTTAAGGGTGTGTTTTTTTTTTTCCTTCTTTTAATTCTGATAATATTCACATTTTAGTTTTATTTATTTATTTTTTAGTTATTTATTACTATTTATTTGTTTATTCTTTAATCATTTATCTTTTATATATATATATATATATATATATATTTTTTTTTTTGCATGTGTTGTTCTTGTATGTGTGAGGGTGGGTTTTTATTTTATTTTCTATTTGAGGTTTAATGTTTTTGTAGTATGTAGTTGTTTGTTTGTTTTTGCTGTAAAACAATAATAATTGATACTTCATTGATCACCGTAGGGAAATTCTTCCTCTGCATTTAACCCATCCAGGGCTGAACACCTGGAGCAGTGTGGCATGACTTGCCCAGAGTGGGTTCAAACCAGCGATCGCTTGGTCCCCAGCCTTTTACCCTATCCATTAAGCCACGGCTGACCCCTTACAGTGTGGAAAATCTACAAGAAATGAAAAAAAAACCTGCTTGATCGTACATCTGAGCAGTTTGTTCCCAATGCTGTTGAATGTTGAAAAGCCAAATACTTGCAGCACTGTTTAGGATGAAAAAATTACAAAATTTCATGAATCAAATGGACAATGTCAAATCAGTGTTAGATGACTGGTGCCACTTAACACGGTTATGTATAGATTCTAACAAATCAATTCATGTAACTATTAGTAAGATCCTGTCCCATATGCCTAAGTGTGACAGTGCAGTAACATTTAGCCATGTGTTTTGTCTATGTACATACATACATACTCATACATGTACAAACCAATAAATGTTTGTAAGTTAGTTGAGACACATGTTGAGAATCTAGTGGAAGGAAATGTAGATTTGTATTTTCAATTTTTGGATGCATTTAATTTTGAATAAAACATTCAACCAAACAATCTGTGGAAACATTATTTCCAGCAATGTAATATATCAACACGTCAAATCTCATGAGGTCTGCGCATTACACGCTGTCTAATTCCGGGTCATTAGGTGGTAAAAATCGTTTGAAACAAGGTGTTTTAGAAAATATAAGAGTGCATCTGTTTGATCAACAGGTTTTAGATTGGTTAGCTGGGGAAGATGCATAAACACGGCTCAAGCCCATACGGCATAATTACAAAAGAAACAGAGCTATAGTATAGACTCTCAATTCCAAGCAGAGCTTGTTGATATGAGTATATATTCTAAGGAAAACAGTGGTTATAAATACATGTTCACATGTATTGATGTATTTAGCAAATACCCATGGACCAGTTATTAAAAAATAAGTCAGGTATAGAAGTTTCAAAGATCTTTAAGTCCATACTAGAGGAAGCTTGAGTACCTCAAAAGCTACAAACTGACAGGGGTAAAGAGATTTTCAGTAAACATTTTTTAAAAGTAGTATCAAAAACAAAATAATACATTTGGCTACAGGTAGTGAACTAAAAGCCGGCATCATAGAACAATTTAACCAAACACTAAAAAATCGCATGTAGTGATATCTAACCGTTATAAGTTCTAAAAGGTACATCGTTTTTTACAATATATACTAAGTGGGTACAACAGTAGCTACCATCGTAGTATCAAAATAAAGCCCGTCAATGTGACAAAAAAATGAATAAGTACAAGATAGGTGATGTTGTACATATTTCTAACGTTAGGGATTGATTTACAGAGGGTAATGAGGAGTACACTCAAAGGTTTTTCATAATATCTATAACTACCTGTTTATAAAAACTACCTGTTTATAATTAATTGAAAGATGGTGATATTATAAGGTAGTTTCCATGAAGAAGATTTGCAAACAAATCCTTATGTCTAGGAATAATGCATTCAGAGTTGATAAGATTTTAGATAAAATTAAATAGGGTAGAAAGACATTAGTGTTAATGGTTAGGTTGGCCATCAAAGTCCAAAAGTTGGATTCCTGAAAATTATGTAGTGGACATACAAATGTTTGTCTCGCATTACTATGCAATTTGTCTAGGTCTGTGTACCCTGATAATCAAATGTCTAAATATAGAACAAAACTAACCAAAACGATTGATTTAAAAGATGACTGGGAAGTGGGTGTGATAGAGTTCCAGTACCCACGAACATGGAAAATCTTTTGCGAGGTAGACAACGCATTTACAGTAAATGATAAAAAAATCAACCAGATCAACAAAAATATACCGGCGTAGGCTAGCGAGATTAATATACATGTAGGTGACATTTCAGTATGTCTTGGTTATGACCAAATAAGACACAGGGTTTTTATTAAGAGGCTCTGATATTGGGTTGATATTTAATGGTAAACTCGCCATTATCTTTAGTTTTTAAACCAGTGGTAATGGTAGTCTGGTGTTAAAACAAATTATCCGGATATCATGCAGAATCAGTATGCACCACACCCTGCTGACATCTATCGGGGTTTCTATGTAATATTGTTTATACAGATATCATTAATTAAATAGTTGGAATAGTTTTGTTCCCCCGTTAAGATGTGTACATATAACAGGGAGCAACCATGATATTGTCACTGTTAAATACACCAGGCCAGATTACGTGTATTACTATAACAAAGACGCAGATAAACAATATTGCTATAGAATTAAAAAACAATCAGAAACTGTATGTCGATTTTTCCTACAGGAAAGTGTCTTGTAAAACAACCAATTAAGTTTTGAAATTAAATCTTTCAACAGACAAGTCATGGATCCCGAACGTTACATTTCTTACTATCAAAATCAGGCCAGAGGTTTCATGTTTGGCTATACAGGTAGCCCGGCAATGCATGGTCCTAAAAACATTGTTAGCGACATTGTTAGCAATGGGATTACGTGTGTGATGGGGAACAATCAAGACGGGTCAGGCATGTTGGAGATGGCTCAAAAATCTGCCCCTGGTAAGAAACGGCCCCCTGGTAAGAGCCGCTTCTTACCAGGGGCAGATTTTCATATTATAATATTCTGATCATGGCTCTACTTCATAGCATGTCTGAAGAATGCATTAAATCAGAACTGATCTTGTTTACACTTATCTTTAACATAAACTGCTATTGAGAAAAACTAATTCCGCTGCTGTCAGCAATATCTGATACAGCCCCATTGGAGTTTAATATAGTCGAACATGGTGAAGATTTTACGGATTTGAATAACACACTCTTGAACCTACGTCTTAAAATCACAAAACCTGATGGAAGCGACATTAATGCTGGCGCTGCTGTGGGGCTGCTACAATCTTTTCACAGGTCTTTGTAACCCTTGGTGACAGGTTGATTTCACAGAGTTCAAGTACATACCCATACTGTAGCATTATAGAGTGTCTCACCAACTATGGACAAGATACCCTGGAAATTGTTTTCTCTGCAGGACACGTCAAAAATGATGCATTGGCGTACGAAGTAAATATCCTCTCTGCATCATTATTTGTCAAAAAATATCAGTGGCACCAGCTGTAAGGTTAGGTCATGCTTAAGCTTTATTGTCTACAACAGTTGTAGGCTTGTGGTTAAGGAACCAGCCTTGCGCCCGAAAGGGCCCTGGTTCAATTCCATGTACCAACAAGTCATAGGTGACGTGCCCTTGAGCAAGGTACCTATCCCCCAGTTGCTCCCTGGATGCTGTGCTGGCTGCTCACTGCTCTGGGCACGTGTGCTCACTTCACCAGTGTGTGTTTGTGTTTCACAGCATGGATGGGTTAAATGCAGAGGACCAATTCCGCTGTGTGCAAAAATAGTGGCAAAATTTATTACTTTAACAGCTAAATACTTTACTGATTGATTGTGTCTAAAACATTTTTCGATACCTGCTGGAACACCTGTTTCTAACCAAGATAATTTGTTTTTGGAGACTCTACCAAAGTCAATGTTAATAGCCGTAGTTGATAATGATGCTTTCACAGGTGCGTACAATAAAAACCCCTTTGCGTTTAAACATCGCAACTTGGAATTTCTAGCAGTCTTTGTAGATGGACAACATCATCCGGCTAAACCACATCAACACAAATTCCTAATCCGGCTCTGCTGTGCGTTTATTCTTATAGTTAGCACTTGCATCTTACAGGCATCTGAAAACCTTTGTCTATTAATAGGCAGGATTTTATAGAAGGCTCTACTCTGTATGCATTTAATCTTACACCTGATGAAGAATCGGTTAAACCTGTATCTTTAGTCAAATCAGGTAATATCAGACTGGAGGCCCATTTCAGACAACCCCGCAAACATACCATAAATTTGATTGTGTATGCTGTTTTTGACAGAATCATTAAAGTGTCTAACCAAAGACAAGTTTTACTGGATTTTTACTAATGAATACCTTAGAGCTGACTGCCACCAAGTGGCTATCAACACACATTTTCTTGGTGTGTTAGCATGAGAGCAATTATTTGCAGACGACATAAGGAAATTACCGACAATGGCTATGATTAATACACACACGTGATCTTAGTGGTGAACACTGGCTTTCTGTGTACATAGGTGAAGATGGGGTTGGTTTTTTTTTTTTTGACAGTTTTGGAAATGATTCTAACTATGACTAAGTTTCCTAAAATGATAAGTGCGTCAAGCATAACACACCTGTATTTTACCAGACAAGTACAAGACTTTACATCAACCACATGTGGTCAGCACTGTGGGTTTTTACTACACCACATGGCTAAATGGTACAGTTATGAAGAGGTGATGACCAAATACAGTTTTGATTAAGTAAAAAATTACAATATGGTTTCAGCTTTTGTAAAACAATTGTATCCTTGTATTTGTAAGAACCGGTTGTTTAAATGTGTACAGCAGGTTAAAAAAGAAGAGATGTCTATTGTATAACATTTCTGTACAATGTGAAAGCTATCAATGAAAAAACTAAATAAATATTTTCAACTCTGACCCATTTGTCAAATGTACCATATGTCAACAGTAGAACATCAAAATGATATTTCCTTCAAACAATGTGAAAAGTATTTACATAATAAAGTAAACAATGTACACATCAAACTGATGAAATTAATAAAAAAAACATTTAGAAGTTTAATCTATTTCTATCTAGAACGAATATGACAAATCTGGGGGTTTCACCACTCTTAACAAGTGTTTGCGAATTGTCTTTCTCCGGAGCGGCATAATCAGCAGACTTTTTTTAACAATTAATTATTTGTCTGACATACTTGTTTGGTGTGGTAAAAAGAAGTATATTTAAAACAGCAAAAGCCTCTAGAATCTTATTCCAACCCTGTGCTCTACAATCATCGCTAACCCTGTGTGAGTCCAGAATATGCGACCCAGGAATAGGTTTACCATTTAAGACAAATTCTCATGATTCGTTCCAGGAAGACACATCTTTTGAGTAAGTTCATAGATGCCATTTGTAAGATAGGAAATCTCTGCGCTGGTTTAGCTGTAAATTAAAGTTTAAGAAATGGAAGGTTTTTATATAGTCTAGCTGACATTTTGATCTATCAAACAGTCTTGCGTATATGTGTATATACTGTTTCCACTTCTGCATTATTGCTAGAATATTTTATAACATTGTCAATTATTAACAAATTATTTCTGTTAAGTGGTAGAAGTGTGTCATCAGTTAGTTATGTTGGTATCCACTGAACAAAATTAATATTTCTTATTTTTAACATTTCATGATTAAGGGGCTGCCAGCAGGCATAAATGTATACAATGTTTTTTTTTTCCTTGAAATCAACTCATCAGAATGCTCCATCAACTGTTTTACAAAAAAAGTTTTTTTCCGGAATTTGATGGACCAATTATTACACATGAAAGCGGATGCTGTAATCTAAAATCAAAACCATCAACATCTAGCGCACCCCAATAGTCAGGACCATCTTTAGTAGCTATAAGGAAGTTAAATAGTCTGAAAACAGGACATATTAGTTGTACACGACTTTGAACGCCACCATTATTACTATTATTGACAGGTTTTCACATTACCCACTGCATTTTAGATTTCGGAAGCCCTGTTTAATTGTGTTTTTCGTTTTTTTGGGATACCTGAGGAAATTTTGTCTGACAGAGGTCCCCAATTCACATCCATGGTTTGGACAGCATTTTTCGAACAATTAAGTGTTTCTGTCAGTTGCCAATGCAAACATTCAATGGACACCAAGTCAGTCCAGCTTTAGAAGAGCAGCAGTATTCGAGATTGTCGTGGGCATTCTCGTTACTCGTCATGCCTGGACTCTAGGGAGGGGGTACTGTCACACATTCAATTAATGAACTCTAACACACAATCATTCTCTGTTATCGCATGTGACCGAATCCTCCAATCAGTACGTTGTCATGAGATCCGCGTCGCCTTAATTTAAAAATGTTCCAGGAATATAATTCCAGGTTTTTTGAATAACTCTTTGCGAAGTATTGCCATTTCCTCTGTGCATACTGAGTGTTCTCATTATTTCTCCCGCTACCGTATTTCCCAGTTTGTCTACGTCCTTTTCCCTATTTTCCCCCCCTTTGTGTTTTTGCGCTTACAGAACAATGCTAATGTTGTATAATTAAATTGGTCTAGCTTTGTACACTGAATGAATTTGTCACGATACTTGATATAGGCGTCATGTAGTAAAACCACATCGTTCCTACCATAAACATACAACTACTTCTCTACACACCACCAAAGACTTTATTGTGTCAATCACCGAACTCTTTTTATGTATTTGTCGTTCATTGTGTCATAGTCATAAAAATTCTTTTCATGGTATGGGCTCACAGTTTTGATTTTGCTTTAGATTAAATTTGTGTGGAAAATGCCCTTTTTCTGAGCATGTTAGATTTAAGGCTGCTGTCTTTTTAGCCAAGCGCATTGGAATGAATGAGTACTAGTCTATTTAGCCTTGATTGTAGAGAGATCAGCCTACATCCCATCATATTGATTTTGACAGTGATACCTGCTTTAAAAATACTTCAGTAGTGGAAAACATTTTACTCTCCTGTCTGTCTGTCTAACCATAGATATATATGTGTCTCTCTCTCTGTCTATCTCTCTACCACTGTCTTACTCCACTCTTCTCTTTCTGTTATCTTTTCTCATTTTCTCTGTCTGTCTGTCTGTCTGTCTATCTATCTCTGTTTCTCTGTTTGTTAATGCTTTTTCTAAGACATAAAATCCATAAAAAGTGTTATGTCCTATTTTTAGTATGTGCTTGTGTGTGTGATTGTGTATGTGGATGGATGTCCCAGTGGGGCAAAAGTGTATGTATAATAGGCGAGGACATGCCCCTGCTAGAAGAGAGTAATGATCTCTCTGTTTTTTTTCTGTGTGTATGTTTGTGTGTTTTATAATGCACCTTCAATCCTAATTGAACCTGAAAGTGTATTTGTGTTTGAATATTAGTGAATAGTTGAAAGATATAATAATCAGTGATTTGTCTTTTTGACCATTAGCATTTACAGTAGAGTGAAATATTTAATTGCGTGACTTTATATATTATTTAAACACCAAGACAGTTATGTGCTTGATTTATTATCAAATAAAGTTATTATTAAATAAAGATATTTCATGTTTATAATGCCTGGTTCCTGTGTGAAAAATGACCACGCCCTGGAAGACGTCAGGGCGGGTCGCCATCTTCGCTGAGGGCGGAGCTTCGGTTAGTTTAGAGGATTAGCTTTGTAGTAAGAGGAGCTGAAGTCGGGTTCAGAGGATAAACACATACACTGTTACACATATATACACACACACACACAAACACAGTCGCACTCTGTTACACACACACACAAACAGGAGGAGTTTTATCCTCAGTGCTGAAGGTAAGATTAATGTTATTTCAATTTTAATAATATTTGATATTTGAGCGACTTTACAGCACGGGGGAGAATTATTCTTCATCTCTATTTATTTATTTTATGTGTGCGTGTGTGTGTGCCGCATAAATTCATGTGAAATTTTACATCTGTTCTTGTGTTTCTTGTAGAGAGAGATATTAAGAGGAAAAAGAGAACCATGGACAGTTACACTTTAGCGACAACAATTACCCTAACGTATAAAACTTCCTGTTTGACAAAAAAATCGAGTTTAGCTGCTCCAGATGTTTCTTTTTGGCGGCATGGTGTTTCAGTGGGTATTGCTGAGAAGGTCCTGGGCTTGATGCCTGGGTGGGGTGACCTCTGAAATTTCTGTGTGGTGTTTAAATCTTCTCTCTGTGGTCACGCGGGGTTCCTCCCACATTCCAAAGACATGCACGTTAGATTAATTGTTGTCTCTAATTGGCCCTTATTATGTGAATGTGTGTGCCCTACAAATGAGTCTGAAATTGGTCTTGCCCTTGCGCCCAGAGGCACCGGCTGGATGGATTAAGCCAAAGACAATGAATGAATAAATGTTTATTTTGTCTGGAGACTTTGCACCATTGTCACACTGGTGTATTTGTTTACAGTAAAAACCCAGTAGGAGTGCAGATATTTTTTTATTTACCCAATTTTTTTTTATCATCTCTATTTAATAATTAAATTATTGTTTATCCAAATTCACTGAGGATATATAGTGCTTAAGTTAATTAATACAAATAATAGAAAAGTGTGTGTGTGTGAGAGAGAGAGAGACAGATGGTACGTCATGAACCAGCTCACTTTTTTGCACACAAGGGATTTGAGTGATGCATCTTTGCGCTTTCTCTTTCTCACACACACACAGGATTAAAAACACACACTGAGCTTCACTTTATCAAAGTCATAATACTGATCCTCATTAAATAGTATGTGTGTGGGTGTTGTGTGTGTGTGCGTGTTCATTGACGATGTCAATATGTCTACTGTAGTAACTGTGCTGACATATACACTCTCATTGTTTAAATCTGTCTCACTTTCACTTAATCACTATCAAGAGCTGTCTCTCTCTTGCTCTCACACTCAATCACTCTTAGTCCCTCACTCTATCTCTCAATCACACTCTCTGTGTCACTTTCCAACTCAATCACTCTGTCAGTATGTCACTCTCTCACCATATAACCTAGTCACTCTCTGTCACGTTCACTCTTTTACATTTAATCCAACACTTTGTCACTCTCTCACATCCTTATCTCACTCTTTCAGTCTCTAACTCTCTCACTAATTCATTTTGTCATTTGCTCACTATGTCATTTGCTCACTATATCAGCACTCACTCATTCTCTTACCCAAAAACGATTTAAAAATCTGGTCACACTCTCATCCCCAGACTGTTGTATATAATCAGAGAAAAGAGGATGTTCACTTGGATGACAGTATTATTTATTTATGTGTTTTACTATCTGTGGATTTAAGAAAAGGAATCTTTCCTCTTTTTCCCCGTGTGTGTTTCATGTTGATTAATGATTTAAATGTAAAATCTGGGTGATTCACAAAGATAAATGCTCTGAGTACAGAAACACCTTAGATCACATGATTCTCGGTGAGCTGCAATATAAGATAAAATATGGAATAAAAGAGAGAGTGATTCTGCCATCAATTGCCTCCATTGTTTATACACTGGGTCAGGGGTGATTATAATCAGAAGTTTATTACAAAATCATATTCAATAATCTTGTCATCAGAGTGACTCGAGCTTACTGTTTTGAGCCAAAATGGCGGACGACGCTGATATGAGGAATGAGCTGACAAACCTGCAGGAGCGAGCAGACCAACTGGCCGACGAGGTAAATCACCCTAAGTAACTAAATAATAATAAATACTGTATTTTACATTAATCATCACTTACTACACATCTTTCTACCCCTCTCAGCCAATCAGAACACACAGTACTGCTCTCATCCAATCAGAACACACCGTACTGCTCTCAGACATTAGGACACACTGTACTGCTCTAATCCAGTCTGAGGGGGCGGTATGGTGGTGCAGTGGATAGTGCTGTGGCCTCACGGCAAGAGGACCCAAGTTCGATCCCTGGGTGGGGCGACCTGGGAATTTCTGTATGGAGTTTGCATGTTCTCCCTGTGTTCGCCGGGTGCTCTGGTTTCCTCTCACAGTCCAAAAGACATGCACGCTGACTTTGCATATGAAATAAGATATGAGTATGACCATGTTCCTGTCATTAGAATAGCCAATGGTGCTGAGGATGACGTTAAACAATAAATAAACAAACAAACAAACATCCAACATACCATACAACTCCCAGCCAATCATAACACATTGGCTCTCAGGCAATCAGATCACACCATAGTGCTCTCATCCAGTCAGTACACACTGTACTAGTCTCAGGCAGTCAGCGCCGTACAGCTCTCAGCCAATCATAACTCTCCATACTTTTCTCAGTCAATCAGAAAACATTGTAATGCATTCATCCAAATTAAAACACACAATACAACCTTTGTTAAATAAAAACACACCTTACATCTTTCAATAAATAAGAACACATCTTTCTGCTCTCAGTCAATCAGAGCACCCATGTACTGCTTTTCAATTAGTGTTTTTTTCTAATCAGAGGTGTGTGTGTGTTTGTGTGTGTTGCAGTCATTAGAGAGTACTCGTCGCATGCTGCAGCTGGTGGAGGAGGTGAGAGTGCTTAAACAAAATGCACACACAATTACACATACAGTACACACAAAGTACACACAACATCGACAATTAAAAAATGATGATTACAGGTTCTATAGTGTTAAGGTCAGGTGAGTTTGCTGGCCAATTAAGAAAATAAAATAAAATCAGCATTTCCTAAAAGTGTTACATTTGAAAAGTGAAAGTGATACATTTTTACCACTATGTTTGCACACAGCGGAATTGGTCCTCTGCATTTAACCCATTCATGCAGTGAAACACACAAATACACACACACTGGTGAAGTGAGCACACGTGCCCGGAGCAGTAAGCAGCCATCACAGCGAACAGGGAGCAACTGGGGGTTAGGTGCCTTGCCCAAGGGCACTTTAGCCAGGACTATTCGCAACTTGGAATCGAACCTTGGGACCTTCCCAGGTTCAGTTGTTCAGCAGTAGGAAGAAAGAGGTATGCTAAAACTTCTTGGTAGACATCTGCATTAACCTTGGACCTCAGAAAACACAGTGTACTAACACCAGCAGATGACATGGCTCCCCAAACCATCACTGACTGTGGAAACTTCAAACTAGACCTTGAGTGGCGTGGATTCTGTGCCTCTCCTCTCTTCCCCAGACCGTAATACTTTGATTTCCGAAGGAAATGCTAAATGTACTTTCATCAGAGAACTTAACTTTGGACCACTCAGTCTAGTCCCTTTTGTCTTTAGACGCTTATGATGCTGTTTTTGTTCAAGATTGGCTTGACACAAGGAATGCAACAGCTGAAACCCATGTCTTGCAATAGGTCATTAGAATGACTGGGTATGAAAAAAAAGCATTTTGAAGTGGCAGTGGCTCTTAGAAGTAAAGATCACTCTCAGAAGTAAAGATCACCAATCCCCCAAATTCTGCACCAACAAATAGTGGAGCGATATCAAAAATGAGTTTGACAGTGTAAAATTGCAAAGAGTTTAAACATATTATCATCTACATTGCATAATATCATGAAAAGATTCAGAGAATCTGGAAGAATCTCTGTGCGTAAGGATAAAGCTTGGAAAACTATACTAGGTGTCTGTGATCTTCGGGCCCTTAGACGGCACTGCTTCACATACAGGCTTATGCTTCTGTATTGGAAATGGGCTCAGGAATATTTCCAAAGAACATTATTTGTAAACAAAACTCACTGTGCTATCCGCCGTTGCCAGCTAAAAGTGTTAAGCAACTAGAATCCTACAGACCAGAATGGCTTAACATTCATCTCTCAACTTAAGCAACTTGTCCCCTTAGTCCCTAGACAATTACAGACTGTTGTAAAAAGAAAAGGGGATGTTTCACAGTTGTAAACATGACCTTGTCCCAATTTTTTGAGATGTGTTGTTGTCACTAAATTTCAAATAACCTAATTTTTATCTTTAAATTATACATTTTCTCAGTTTAAACATTTGATATACCATCTATGTTATGAATTTTGAAACTTCCACATCATTGTATTTTGTTTTTGTTTACAATTTGTTCTTTGTCCCAACTTTTTTGGACTTTTTTAGTTTGTATTATACCAGTTTTAAAGCTTTTTGTATTATAAAGTGTTAAAGTATATTTTGTAATGCCAAAGTTTCCCAGCAGCACTAAGACTTTATTATGAAATCAAAATCTACTCATTTATTTTTATTAATAAAGATTTATTTGTATAAATTTGTACAAGCCAGTGTATTTATAGTGCCGGTCCCAAGCCCGGGTAAATGGTGAGGGTTGCGTCAAGAAGGGCATCCAGCGTAAAATATTTGCCAAAAATTAAAATGCGTGTTACTGATTGTTCCTTCATAACGGATCGGTCACGGCCCGGGTTAACAACAACCGCCACCAGTGCTGGCGGCAAGCAGGGTACTGGCGGAAATTGGGCTACTGTTTGCCGAA
>JAOUQV010317308.1:0-12660 GCA_028565295.1 Aspidoras spilotus
TCCTGTTTGACTTTTTGTTTTTAGACACAAACATTTCCTGTTTGACTTTTTGTTTTTAGACACAAACATTTCCTGTTCGGATTTTCTCTCGACCATTATTAACTGGGCTTTATTTCTCTGCGTATTCTAGTTGAATATGAGCTTCCTGAGCTTTCGCTCTCACGCTTGTGAAGTGGATGATATTTCTGATTGTTTTGAGGTTCCTCTGGATACCCGTGATTTATATTCAGACAATTATGAAGCTGATTTCTCTGAAATCATCTGGAAGACACTTGAGGAGAAACTTCTTCCCAGTACAAATGGAAAAGAATCTACTTAGTGTGTTTATAAAGCTGTCTGTGGACAATTTTTCGCTTAGATCAATATGTAAAGCTGTGTTTGACATACACGTGAACAACACTCCACATCTCTTTTACGACGTGTCGAATTCAACCATGGCTTAAATACATCTAGACCTACGCTAGTGAACGGTGGCTCAGGATTTACTCATTATTATCTGTGATTGCATTTTACCTCTCAATTTTCGACATTGCGACACACTGGGCCGTGAGTCTTTTACTCACCACTGTCCAATATCCAGCCCTCCGTATAGCTCCTTCAGTGATGCGTCCTCTCTGATGAGCTACTTGTTCGTGGTAGTGTCTTATCAACAGTGTTGCAATGTGACTTGAAGATGGACTCATCAAAGGATGCTTTTCATCTTCCGTTCAAAACCACATGTGGCACACATTCATTACAAGGGCATGGCTGTATAAGAGAAGGGTATAATTACTAGCCTGGTGTGTTGAAATGTGATTGGCTGATTAGACTGGCTTGGAGTTTATTGAAAGTTTACAGTGATGACCCGGTACTGTTGACCTTATGATGTGTTTGAAGTAAGAATGAAACACTTTGATATCCTCGCTGCTAGAGGACATTTAAGAATGAACGGCAACGTTACAAATGCAGGAACTGGGTGCATGTGTTAACACATTATTTGAAGTGAAACAGACAAAACATTCTGTTTGAGAGTTTGCACGTTCTCCGGGTTTTCGTGTTCGTGCGGGTTTTCTCCGGGTACTCTGGTTTCCTCCTGCATTCCAAATATATGCATGATGGGTTAATTGGTGTCTATAAATTACCTGTTAGTTTGTGAATGTGTGCGTGATTGTGGGTGTGTGCCCACCATATAGTGGATTTTCGCCCCTATCTAGGGTTGTTCCTTCTCTCACGCCCAGAGTTGACAGGTGGGCACCGGTGTCCCCTTGACTCTAAAACCAGGATTAAGTGGGTATCGAAAATAAATGAATGAATGAATGAATGAATGATTCTGTCTGCAATGAAATAAATATCGATTTAAAATATTTCCTTCTGTTCCAACTTTTTCTGATTTTAACAAACACTGCTACTAATTGTCTTTGAACGGCGTTTCCGAGCTCAGTATCGGTGAAAAATCTCCAGCACCGCATGTCATCTCTCCCGTCCTGAGCGGCGAACCGGCAGTGTGTTCCGCCCACGCTGGTGTGAGTCGAGCACGCGTGGTCTATCTGAGTTAAGGTGATAATTAAACTTGTGTTTCTTTAAATTGGGTGTGCGCAGTCGAGCGGAACACGAGAGCAACGGCTTTAATGGCGCTTTATGCTCCACTGAGCAATCTCACAAGACTGATTTACTGTAACATGCAGTGGAAACGTCCAGAATCGCTGATCAGCATATAAAATATTCAAAACCATGTTCTCGCCATGGTCTTTGTTGGTCAGTCTCTACTGCAGAGGCTAATAATGATCTTACATTTATACACAGTGTCCTGGCTCTGGATTGGTGCAATCCAGACTCGGTAGAGATGAATTTGTAACTATTTCAAGCCTGATGAGCTTCAACAATACGTCTTTGGTGGTCTTCAGAAATGTCAAGCCGTCATACAATTCCACTAGCTAGCGTCAGACTTTGCAACCCTGTCATTTCGGAAAATTCTGCTTGAATTTCGGGGTGAAATTGTATTCCGAACGGGAGAGCTGATTTATGCCGGTTCTTATTCGGAAAGACGTCTGTGTACACGCTTAATCCGATTGAGAATGTAAATAATAACCTGACTGCGCATGTGTGGCAATTCAGCGATTGCTGGTTTGTTTATAGCGCAGATGGAAGTACTACTTTTTGTGCTTGTTTTTGGGAAATTACATCACTTCCCAACAAAGCTTGATGCATGCGTGGATTTCCAATCCTTTACATTATTCATCTGATTAAGAAATTTCCTGCATGTAAACATAGCTACTGTCCCGCAGTGCTGCAACTGGTGCCATTCTCAAAGCTTGTGCGAATAATACACACATCAGTTAGAGTTAATGAACATGACATGACATTACATAATGACTGAAGCATGTGGATACTTAGCATTAGAACAAGTGGTCAGTTCTGTGTTCAAATTGTCATGATCATTAACTACAGTTGCCGTGTGTGTTATTCGCACAAGCTTCGGGAATGGCACCAGTTGCAGCACTGTGAGACAGTAACAGATGAACGCTTCGGGGCTAGGACTCCCCAGTCTATACCTATCTACGTGTGAATATGCCTAAAGGGATAAACACTGGTTTAAACCCGGGAGTAAAGGAGGTCACATTTGTTATAACCAAAATACAGACCCGCAATTAAACAGCAGGACCTGAGATCATTGCACCAACCTATATTTTTATAATTGGGACTATTTCCAAATCTCTTGTGAATGGTGCGGGTGTCATTATAATTAATTTTCATGGCAATTCTCCACATAACCAGTTCCTTTGTTATGTAATGTCTGGCTATGTTTCGTATGCAAATATGCTGCATATAAGCCTGGATCCTTTTTACACCTGAACAAGCTACCTGGTGGTGTACAAGTTACCATTGCCTTAATTATCCTGAATAATAACAAGTTGGAGGTAAAACTAATTTTAATGCACATTTCAGCATTAGCATAGGAAGTCTGTCGATTAGCTGGGCAATGTCCTTCTGATTGGGAAACGCTGGATTTGACCATGAATTTGGCCATAAAATGTATATCATCTGATGCAACATCTCAGACATACCTGGAAGTGGACGTTTTTAAAGGACTTAATAGCGTTGCAAGTCACGTTGGACCCTCACCCCAGACCGGAAATGCTGGAGAACACTTTCAGCTTGATGCGCTAGTTAGCATAGGAGGACTCAAGTCTAATTAAGTAAACCCATTATTCTTCAAAAGCTGACGCCATCGGTTTTGCACTTAGCTTCTAAGCTGTGCATTAGCTGTGAGCTAAAGTTCTAAATTCTATTTAGGAAGAACCAATAACCATAAGTAACTTAAATCGCCTCTTTTCCTCATTCTGACGCTCGGTTTGCACTTCAGCAAGTTGACTTGACCACCTCTAATGTAATTCAGATTGGAATGTAACTGGTATGGACAGTGCTGATAAGACGCTGCATCCGACCAGATGTTTTAATATATCCAGAATGCGGATAATTTTTGACTTAATGCTTTTAAAATTGAAATTCCCTGTTCCTGTATTTATCACTGACCACGGACATTCTAGTTATGACAGTATATTCTGTGGCAGCTGCTGGCCGAGGATTGTTCGACTCAGGCAAGGGGATAGACCCTTTCACGGTCTATCTCGGTTATTCTCTTTCTCTGTGTCTCTTGCCACTTTATCTCCACCGCCACTGACTATATAACACATGACAATCATTAGACATAACAACTCCCACGTGCAAATATTCCTTCACAAGATATCACTCACCACAGTCGTGTCAAAACCTGTGGTAACAGTATTAAACGTGTGTGACCTCAGACACAACAAGTGTTGACTTGTTATTTATGAATTATCTTTGACAGCCCTAATAAACACCAATCAGCCATGACATTAAATCCACCAGCCTGATACGATGCCCCCTTCTGTGCTGCCAAAACACCTCGGACATGTCAAATCGTTCACTCAACAAGACCTTTCGCACCATGAGGTTAGCAGAGAGGTGAGAGGTGGTTTTGATTTATTTGTCCAGCACATCCAACAGACGCTTGATCAGAAAGAGATCTAGAGAATTTTGAGGTCATGTAAGCACCTTGGAACCCTTTGTTAGTCAGTTAGTTCTCTAAATGTTCCCATTTGTAATGTGGCAGAAAGTGTTATCCTACTGAAAGATGTCACCACCATCATGGAATACCATTAGCAAGTAGTGTATTTGGTCTGCAGCAATGTTTTGGTAGAGGGTGTGCAGATTACCCTTGGTATAATGTCTAGGATTCAGTATTTCCAGAAGGAATGGCTATCCCTAAATTGAGGAGGGATGCAGCCAGTCTTCATTGAAAAGCAATGATGGCGTATAACATGGCATTATCTCAGAATGTTCTAAGCCTGAGCAATAAGTTGGAGGTCAGAGATACACCACCAATCAGCCATAACATTAAGTCGTACGCTTGTGGTTAATTAATCGGCCTTGCGACCAGAAGGTTCCCGGTTTGATTTCAAGTTTTGACATGGCTGAAGTGCGCTTGGGTTAACCAACCTAACCCCCAGTTGCTCCCCGAGCGCTGTGGAGGCAGCTCAACCAGTTCCGCTATGTGCAAGCATAGTGGCAAATAAAACTTTTTTACTTTCATACAAAAAAAGTATGGGTCAGCCATGGCTAAACGGATCGGGTAGAAGGCTAGGGACCAAAAGATCGCCGGTTCAATTCCCACTCTAGTCAAGTCATGGCTAAAGTGCCATTGAGCAAGGAACCCAAACCCCAACTGCTCTCCGTGCGCCTCAACGGGGAATCACTATAATTGTTCACACCTTAATGGGTTAAATGCAGAGTACTCAAAAATCTATGCATGTCCTCTGGTGGTTTAGTGGCTAGGATTCAGCGCTCTCAGGCCCAGGTTTGATTCCCGCTGAGAGTAATGAGCTTTAATAAGTGAAGTGATGGCCCAGTGGTTAATGCTCTAGCTAAGTATATCACAGATGTAAAATCCCACCACTGCCACTGTTGGGCAAGTGAGCAAGACCCCTAACCCTTTTTATAATCATAACAAGGCAGTGAGATCTGATCCCAGCTTGCAATATGTGACTGATTTCATATTGCAGTATCACATACGCATGTGACCTTTAAATTCTTCAGTACATTTCCTATGTGCCAGCGTAACCTTCACATACTAAATATAAGTATATAAGTATTCCGGCGGCATCACACTGCCCTCACCAGCTTGACTTCTTCCCATAGTGCATCCTGGTGTATCCGTTAGTGAGTACGCACACGTCTGGATATCTACATGATGCAAAGAAAACATTAATCAGATCTGAACACCTATTACCCTTGCTCCATGAACCCGTTGTGATGCTCCTGTGTCCATTGTAGAAGCTTTCTGTGGTGAAGAGGGGTCAGCAAAGACTGCAGTGCATTGTGTGTTCTTCCGTGTGTTAGCTCTTCTGTGGATCACATGGGAGATTTCTGTGTGGTATTTGCATATTTTCCCTGTGTTTGTGCGAGTTTTCTCATGGTACTTTGGTTTCTTTCCACAGTCCAAAGACACTTTGTCCTTCCACCGCGTAGTTTGAGCTGGTTTATCCACAATATTCACATTCTGTTTTTTGCGGGTTTTATAAGCTGGAACTGATATATACTTGAAATTGTATTACCAACTAATAGTGGAGCGATATCAGAAAGGAGTTGGACAGTGTAAAATTGCAAATAGTTGAATCATCAACAAACATCAACATATCATCATCTACAGTGTATAATATCATCAAAAGATTCAGAGAATCTGGAAGAATCTCTGCGTAACGATCAAGGGCGAAAAACCATACTGGGTGCACGTGATCTTCGGGCCCTTAGACGGCACCAATCACATACTGGCATGCTTCTGTATTGGAAATCACAAAATGGGCTCATCTGTTATCTGTGAACACAATTCACCGTGCCATCCGCCGTTGCCAGATAAAACGCTATAGATTAAAAGAGAAGCTGTAAAAAGAAGCATGGATGTCTTCTCTGGGCCAAGGCTCATTTAAAATGGACTGTGGCAAAGTGAAAAACTGTTCTGTGGTCAAATGAATCAAAATAGAAATCGGGGATGCCATGTCATTCGGACTAAAAAGAAGATGGACGAACAAAATTGTTATCAGCGCTCAGTTCAGAAGCCTACATCTCTGATGTTATGGGGTTGAATCAATATGTGTGGCATGGGCAACTTACACATCTGGAAGGAAATGCTTAAAAGTATATCCAGGTTCTAGAGCAACATGCTTTCATCCAGACGACGTCCATTTCAGGGAAGACCTTGCATTTTCCAACATGACAATGCCAAACCACATAAGGCATCAATTACAGCATCATGGCTACATAGAAGGGTCTGGGTATTGAACTTTGGCCCATAGAAAACATTTGGTGCATCATAAAATATAAAATACGACCAAAAAACCTAAGACAGTTGAGCAACTAGACTAGAACATTCCTATACCTCAACTTGAGCAACTTGTATTCTCAAGTATATGCGATGTGTATTAGATAAAATTTGTGGTTCTATCCCCAGTATCTACAAGTCACAGTTGAAGTTCCCTTGGGGGCACCTAATCCCCAGTGCTCACAGCTTCGGGCACGTTTTAACTTCAGCAGTGTGTGTATATGTGTGTGTTTCACTGCACGGATCGGTTTAACGCGGTCGATAAATTCCACTGTGTGCAAACATAGTTGCGAACGGATCACTTTTCACTTTCAGCAACACCGCTAATGCTGTTACCAAGTGCATCTGTTTGGTTTGTTTGTGTATTAGTCTTTCCTAGTTAGCACTCTTAGCATTTTTAACCCTGATGCTAACAGTTTAGCAGTGTGTGTGTGTGTGTTCTTTTCTTTATTACAGTTACACACTGAGGTAAAATGGACCGGCTCCGAATTCAAACAGAATCATTATGCGAATTACGCTGCACATCAGTTGTGATTTGTCCCGCTGTATGTGATGAATAAAAAAAAAACAACATACATGTCTCAAGATTGTGCAGAACTACTGTACATATCCAATTTGTTTTTATTTTTGTCCCTTTTTGACTGAAAAGCTACAAGAGAATGGCTGATAATAACAGGATGGCGCCCCTCTGAGGCGGCGAATGGAACAGTCCAGGGTTTGCTAATACAATGTTTGTGTAGAAATGGTCAATAAAATGAAATGTGTCTATTATTAGACAAAAACAGCTCAACAGGTCGCGACAATTTATGAGTCGAACCCGTTCAATTATAGTTATCTAGTCACAATGCAATCCAGTAACATATAATCACCAACACACACACACACACACACACACACAATAGCTGAAGATGTGATCATAGACATGACTGTAATTTTCTTTCTGTAAAGCGATGAGGAAATGCAATTACACACTCACTCACTCTCTCTCTCTCTTTCTCTCTCTAACTCTGTCTCTCTCTGTCAGTCTTTCTCTGTCTCTTTCTATCTATCTCTGTCTATCTCTTTATCTTTGTCTGTCTCTCTATCTGTCTGTCTCTTTATTTCTCTCTATCTCTGTCTGTCTGTCTCTTTATTTCTCTCTATATCTGTCTGTTTGTCTGTCTCTGTATCTCTCTGTCTCTATCTATCTCTTTCTGTCTGTCCCTCTGTCTCTCTGTATGCCTGTCTGTCTCTCTCTACTTATCTCTCTGTCTGTCTGCCTCTCTCTATCTGTCTCTATCTATCTCTCTGTCTGTCTCTTTATCTCTCTGTCTGTCTCTCTATCTCTCTGTCAGTCTCTC
The DNA here is from genome assembly GCA_028565295.1 of Aspidoras spilotus. Taxonomy (NCBI): domain Eukaryota; kingdom Metazoa; phylum Chordata; class Actinopteri; order Siluriformes; family Callichthyidae; genus Aspidoras; species Aspidoras spilotus. Next base: position 7,720 of record JAOUQV010317308.1, read on the forward strand.
AATCTCTCTGTCTATCTCTCTATCTCTATGTCTATCTCTGTCTATCTCTCTATCTCTATCTCTTTATCTCTGTCTGTATCTCTCTGTCTCTATCTATCTCTCTTACTCTCAGTATGTCTGTATGTCTGTCTGTCTCTCTCTATTTATCTCTCTGTCTGTCTGCCTCTATCTGTCTGTCTCTGTCTCTATCTATCTCTCTGTCTGTCTCTCTATATCTCTGTCTGTCTCTCTATCTCTGTGTCTCTCTGTCTCTCTCTATTTATCTCTGTCTGTCTTTTTCTCTCTCTCTATTGTCTAAGGGCAGCATGGTGGCACTGTGGATAGTGCTGTGGCCTTAACAGCAAGAGGACCTGGGTTCAAACCCCAGATAGGGCAACCTGGGAATTTCTGTGTGGAGTTTGCATGTTCTACCCGTGGTTGCGTGGGGTTTACTCAGGGTGCTCTGGTTTCTTCGCCCAATCCAAAGACTTGTATGTTAGGTGAACTGGAGATGCTAGATTGTCACTGGCTTGTGTTTGTATATGACTTGGGTATAAGATGTGTGTATAACTTGTGTATGAATATGACCCTGATCTCGTCGTCAATATGAACATCGATGTCGAAGATGACTTCAATAACCAATAAAGCTCTCTATTGTCTGTCTGTGTGTCTCTACCTCTCTCTGTCTCTCTGTTTCTCTCTCTCTCTCTCTCTCTATCTCTAGCTCTCTCTGTATTTAATCAGTTAATTAATGCGGAGACAAACAGGGCTGTGTGTTTGAGGGTTTGTGTTCATGGAGTGTGTGTGCGTGCGTGTTTTAGTGTTACTCCTAGTCTTTGAGACAGTGACATTAAGAGACGTACTGTGCTTCCAAGACAAACCTCTCCTTCCTTTCTCCTAACAGGATGGTCAGTGTGTGTTTGTGTATAGCTCTGTGGTGAGAGATCAGGGTGTGTGTGTATGTGTGTGTGTCAGGTGTGTATGTATTTATTGAAGTATATTTCTTTCAGTTGTTTAAATTTCTCACAATATGCGAGCAAGTGCAGCTCCATCACCACAGCGTTACTGTTCTGTCCTCACTGTTTTTGGGAATAGTTTAGTTAACAATAAAGACTCGTCCAATAATGCGCTTGAATGGACACTTTACTGGCCGGATCTGTCTTTAAACTTACTTAAAAATACAAAGAAAATATTAAACATACATAAAATTCTTTACATAAATATAAAGACGTATGTCTCCTCAGGTTGTATGGACTGAACTGCGTAAGAGTGTGTGCTCTGCTGACCACAAGTACAAATATGCACAAATATTTATATTTTTATAAAACTAAACCCCAAGGCGTAACAGTTACTATAATATTCTCTACACACTTCCTGTTCTCTAAGCAGCCATGTTTTCTGGGATCATCCGTCTCAATGGCCAATGTGTTAGTCTGTATCTGCTCAGGATCTTTGTGTGTGTGTGTGTATGTGTGTGTTCAGTCACTGTACTCAGGACCAGACAGATGCAGGGATGAAGCTCTGGGGGAGATGGATCCAGTATTTAATGGATCTTTTCTGAATCTGGGGCAGTCGAGGGTATCTGCCTAATTCAGCTCTACAGCAGTGGTTCGGGGTGTGTTTCAGAATTCTGTATGCATCATTCCGAAGGGGTGTTTATGCCATCGGGTCCAGTTTGGGTTGGTGAGCCACCTTCAGACTTGACTGGCATGCAGTAGAACGGGTTCAGTAACAGACTGGTAGAGGTTGAGGCCGATTGGAATTGGGATTAGGACGTGGATTTGATTCAATAATAGAGTCAAATATGTTTTAATAGTAGAGTAGACGCCCCTCCCGGTGATTCAATCTGGATCGGATCTGGGTCGAATCCTTTTTGCTGTTCACTACCCACTACAACACCGTGCCGAAAAGAATAGCAGGAATTAAGCATATCTTTTCTACTATTATCTCATTGTGAACAGTATGAACCCAAGATCTGTCATGTTCTTCATCTTCTGCTGAACCTCATTTTATTTGGTGTTATCTTCACACTGTTGTGCCACTGTCTTCATTACTGTTAACTGTTGCCACTCAAAGCAGGATGGAATTACCTTCTGCGTCTGGTTCCTCTCAAGGTTTCTTCCTCTTATCTCTGGGAGTTGTTTCCGTGCCACTGTCTCAGTCTGGCTTGTTCATTAGGGATAAAACTTGGTCACGTACAGTATTTAAACTTGCTGATTATATCCAGTATGTAATCTCTGTAAAGCAGCATTGTGAGAATGTTCCACTGTAAACTTGACTGCACTGATTTAAATTGCAGAGTTAAGGACTGCTCTTCATTATGTATATGGGTTTGGGGCAGCTGTGGCCTTATGGATTGGATAGTTGGCGACTAAAGGATCTTTGGGTAGATCCCCACTCCATTATTATTATTATTATTATTATTTATTTTATTTTTTTTATTATTACTATTACTACTACTACTATTATTATTATTATTACTATTATTATTATTATTCTTATTACTACTACTATTATTATTACTATTATTATTATTACTATTATTATTATTACTATTATTATTATTATTATTATTACTAGTTTTATTATTATTTTTTTATTATTATTATTATTATTATTTTTTTTTTTATTATCATTATTATTATTATTATTATTATTACTATTTTTATTATTTTTATTATTATTATTATTATTATTATTTTTATTATCATTATTATTATTATTATTATTATTACTACTACTATTTTTATTATTATTATTATTATTATTACTATTATTATTATTACTATTTTTATTATTATTATTATTACTATTTTTATTCTTTTTTTTATTATCATTATTATTATTATTATTATTATTATTACTATTTTTATTATTATTATTATTATTTTTATTATCATTATTATTATTATTATTATTATTATTACTACTACTATTTATTATTATTATTATTATTATTATTATTACTATTATTATTATTACTATTATTATTATTACTATTTTTATTATTATTATTATTACTATTTTTATTATTATTTTTTTTTTTATTATTATTATTATTATTACTATTTTTATTATTATTATTTTTTTATTATTATTATTATTATTACTATTACTACTACTACTACTACTATTATTATTATTATTTATTTAATTTTTTTACTATTATTATTATTATTATTTTGTCTCTGCATTCATGAATATTTTTTGTTAGCAATGTTAGCACCTGTGTTGTTTTTATTCCAATTATAATGCCATAACTCCACCTGTGCGAAACCTGCGTCCTGCTTAATCTCCTTAAAGCTAAGCTTTCTGATTAAGTCTGGATTAGATGGGGACAAATTAATCCTCCATGCATGGCTCACTTATGGAATAAATGTAGCCGTGTTTGTGTGTTTGGGCTTGGATTAGTGGTAATTTTCAACAACATGTCTCTTGTACACAAATCCAGGGGAACCTGTTGCCAAACGTTGCCCTTATTCCACGGCACATCAGCAGGTTTCTTTTATTTAGCCTTTTATTTAACCTTTAACCCTATAGGTTGTGATGCCAGCCTGCAGGGACAAAGGTCAAATGAATCGTGCAGAGAAAATAGCAAAGCAGGTTTATGTGCTGACCTCGTCTGACCTTTCTAAAATACATTACACTGAACAGAGTGACAACATGGGCTTTTTATATAGCTCCTTTCAGTATGTGGCTTTCCGAATTTCCTGCTGAAAAAAGGAAACCTCACAGTATTTTTTCCCCCTAAAGCAGACTTGAGACTCGATCACAGCATTCATTTTCCATACCTGCTTAAGCCTAGTTTTTTGGTCAAGGGGAAGCCGGTGCCCACCCAACAACTCCTTGCGCGAGGGCAGTTACAACCATAGACAGTATACCTTTCCATCATAGGGTACACACACAATAACACACACACGGGCAATTTAGAGACACAAATTAACCTATCATGCATGTCTTTGAAATGTGGGAGGAAACCAAAGTACCTAGATAAAACCCGCGCGAACATGGATAGAGCATGCAAATCCCACCCAGGGCCTTCTTGTTGTGAGGAGACAGCACTACCTACTCCATCACCATGCCATCCTGGCAGTTACACAGAACGCTTTAGAATCATTGCATTTATTTTGGTACCAACCTTCTGCTCGCTAATGTTTAAGGCCCACAGGCCAAAACCACAATCAGCGCCAGTAATTTAGCCATTTGTGGACGCACTTGCATATGATTCCATATGCATGATAGTCTTAATTATTCTTTTGTTTTTCTGCACAATTTTGGACGTCTTGCTGTGGTTCCTAAAGCCAATAGTTCTCGAACACTGCATGATTAAATTTAAACAGAGGGCGTGGTTTATGCAAATTTAACAAACAGCATTCATTAACATACACATGTTCTACTAGGAAATCTGGTGTTTACACTGCTTCTGTGAATTTATACACATGTTTTATTAATCCCTGCATCTATCCAAAGCCTTTGCACTATTTACATCTGATGTTTAAGGTTTGGAAACAGTGGCACTGACTAAGAGACAGGAAGCAGAGCTGGAGGTGGCAGAGCTTAAGATGTTGAGGTTCTTGTTGGGAGTGACCAGGATGGACAGGATTAAGAATGAGAACATCAGAGGGACAGCACAGGTTGGAAAATTAGGAGACAAAGTTAAAGAGGGCCGATTGAGATGGTTTGGACATGTACAGAGAAGGTCAGTAGATACAGGGGTTGGACAATGAAACTGAAACACCTGGTTTTCGACCACAATAATTTATTAGTATGGAGTAGATCCTCCTTTTGCGGCCAATACAGCATCAATTCATCTTGGGAATGACACATACAAGTCTCGCACAGTGGTCAGAGGGATTTTAAGCCATTCTTCTTGCAGGATGGTGGACAGGTCACTACATGATGCTGGTGGAGGAAAACGTTTCCTGACTTGCTCCTCCAAAACACCCCAAAGTGGATCTTGAT
>JAOUQV010317320.1:0-12658 GCA_028565295.1 Aspidoras spilotus
CTTTCTGCTTGGCCTTTGCTACCTCCCTTTTTGTCCTACGCTTCATCTCTTTATACTCCTGCTTACTCTCTTCAGTCCTCTCCCTGTCCAATTTCGTCTTTGCTAACCTATTTGTTTGAATAACCAAGTACCTTCATGCCTGTCTGTCTAATCTTGGTTGCTGCTGCTACCTAGTCATTAGGAAGCTCTTTGCTACCACCCAAAGCCTTTCTGAACTCCTTACAGAATTCCTCCTTTCTTAACTTCCCCCATTTTGTCCTCTTCTCTTCATTTGCCCTCTTCCTCTTTCTAACCATCAGAGTCATCCTGCAAACCACCACCCAATGTTGTCTAGCTACACTATTACCTGCCACTACCTTACAGTCACCAATCTCTTTCAAACGACCTCATCTACATAGGATGTAGTCTACCTGTGTGATTCTTCCGTCGCTCTTGTAGGTCACCCTGTGCTCCTCCTTTTTTTTTAAAAAATATGTGTTTACCCCACCCATCTATATCCTCTTTGCAAAATCCACCATCAACTGTCCTTCTAGATTCCTATACTTAACACAAAACTTTCCTATAACCTCCTTATCTTCTTTGTTTCCTTCACCAACATGCCCATTAAAATCTGCACCAATCACCACTCTCTCCTCTCTGGGAATGCCACTTAATCTACCACCTTATCTAGCTCCCATCAGAAACTCTCTTTCTCCACTAAGTCACAGCCAACTTGTGGTGCATAGCTACTGACAACATTTACCATTACACCTTCAATTTTTAACTTCAAACTCATCACCCTATCTGACACCAATTTGCATAGTCCTCCTTCAGGACCACCCCAACTCTATTTCTCTTGTTATCCACGCCATGATATAACAGTTTAAACCTGCATCAATGCTTTCAGCCTTGCTACCCTTGCACTTTGTCCCCTGCACACACAAAATATTCACCTTTTTTCTTTCCATAATGTCAGCCAGTTCTCTACCTTTCCCTGTCATCATCCCTACATTCAGGGTTGCTACCTTTAGTCCTAGCCTCTTGACTCTCCTTTTCTCTCTCTATCTCCTCACAATCTTCCCTCCTCATCGTCTTTGGCAAACAGTAGCCCAATTTCCGCCTGTACCCTGTTTGCCACCAGTACTTGTGGCGGTTATTGTTAACCCGGGCCGCTTTACGCCAGATGCCTTTCCTGACGCAAGCCTCACCATTTACCCGGGCTAGGGACCGGCACTATAAATACACTGGCTTGTGCTGACTAATGGTTTATATAATATATATATTTATATAATATGGTGTCTATAACTTTTTGCTCAGCAATAAAGTGGAATCAAATACAGATTTGATAAACACAATGTGAAAACATGCTATGTAATATTTAATAAAGAATTATCGTTACATGTAACTACCATTACAATGTTCCCACAATACACATTATTTATTCACACAAGGAAAATATGCTAATAACCAAATGCATTCACATTCAGGTTTAAAACTTTAAAAATAATGGTGACATCTCTCTCTCTCTCTCTGTTTATTGTTTATATAGACACAATAAACACATATTTCAGATTGTAATTTTACATAATTTATTAAGCTTCATAGCTACTCAGTTTAACATTAGTTATTGTGAGAGTGTTGCTGTGAATCTGGGATTCTCTTCATCTCTTGGGTTCATGACAGGAATACAAACATGGCTTCTTAAACTGCAGTCTGTGTTCAGTCCCAGTGAAATCCCCAAGGACAGCCAAAGTGGGTCATTTTCAGTTAAAGATGGATCACCATTTCTACTTTGCTTTGAATAAAATCCTCTTTCAACAGTAAGTATGCTTTAGAAGCTTCTTCAAATGTCATTATTTTGACACTAGGACAGAAGAGAGGCTTAAATTAGTGAGCAGCCCAGTGGCAAAGCTCGGATTAAGCTGATCTACTGAAGTTCATCCAGTATTTTATACATTTATTAATTGTATTTTATACATTCTTCATTAACAAGCACTTATAAATGATTTTGCATTTTTAACTTTCCCAACAAAAAATATAAAAAATATCTGAATGTCAGTAAAGAAAGCAACACATTATGTAAAGGTCATCTTATTTACAAAATAACATAAGGAAAACTGCTCGGTTTTGCCAATAAAAAAGAAAGTGTGGGCGTCAAAGTCTCCAAAAGATCTAATTACACTACAATACTGTGAAAAAGTCTTAGACATATGACATCCTGTAAAAACATGCCTTTAAAATAAACAAAATGATTGTATGTAAAGTAAAACAAATAAAATACAATTTGTGCAGGTTTACAGGTCTGACACAGTTCTACTAGAGAGATTGACTTGTTTTTTTGCAGTTGCATAATATGTTACGTGTGATTAACTGATTTTGTTGAAAATGTAATTCTTGAAAATTAGGCTTTTGAAGTGTACTGCATATAAGTACATGAATATAATGTCATGCCATATGCCAGCATAGTTTTGAGAAGATTGGCTGCACGGATGAGTCAGCTTTCCCCAATGCCCTTTCGTGCTGCTTGTAGCAGTATGGCACTTGATATTCCAGTTAACGCTTAGATGCAGCACTCTGTGAACAGTCAGCTTATTTAGCAATGACTTTTGTGGCATATCCTCCTTGGTATGTGTTAATGACTGCCAGTGTCTTCCCCCTTGCAGGTGTTTTGTGTTAAATATTCAAATTTTCTGAGATAATGATTTTGGGTTTTCATTGGCTGTAAGCCATAATTACAACATAAACAGAAAGAAACACTTGAAATAGATCACTATATAATGTATGCATTTCACTGTTTGTATTGAATTACTGAAATAAATTTTTGATGATGTTTTGATTTATTGAGATGCACCTGTAGATATATATTTTTTATATTATATTTATCTTAATGTTATTATTAATATTTTAATATTAGTTTTTCTTTTATAATAATTTTAGGTCGCAGTAAAAAAAATTAATATTAACACAACTGGAATGTGAATTTGACCTCAGGCTCAAGCATACACAATTTTCTTTGGTTTGACATTTTCTTTTGTCATCTTCTCTGCTTGTCTTCTTCTTCTCATCATGATTAGTACTTGCATCACCAACTCTCTTATGATTTTTAGGCAGCTGTGGTAAATTTTGGAAATAATCCAAAAAGAAGCATACTGTGAAGTTTCCCACTGACTTTTCCCTCACATCTAGATTTTCAAACAAGCCAATTTGTTGGGAAAACCATTACCCTGGCATCTTTGCTTTGCTTGGTGAAGCTTAGTCTTGGTGCACCTTACCTTGAGAAAGTTCAGGTTGCGATTCCGCTCAATGCTGGTTATCTCCAAGTTTCCCATCACCACCTCACAGTTCTCATAGAACTTGCGTAGGGTGTAGTAGTGCTGGTCCAGATCTGAGAGGGTGCTGAGTTTGTTATCAGTGCCATCGCACACTACAAAATACAAAAAAGATTCACGTGTATACCGTATATACAGGTAAATCTCAATAAATTAGAATATAAACAAAAATTGCATTAATTTCATACATTTTGTACCAAAAGTGAAACAAATATATTATACAGATTCATTTCATGTCTTTATTTCTGATAATGTTGATGATTATGTCTTACAGCCAATAAAAACCCAAAATTCATTATTTCGAAAATTTGAATAAGTAATACAAAACATGGTCCCTTAGTCTGGTTCAGTAGGCTACACAATCATGGGAGAGACTGTTGACTTGACAAATGTCCATAAGGCATTCATTGACACACTCTACAAGGAGCCTGTGCCATTGATAAAGAAGCTGGCTGTTCACAGAGTGCTGTATCCAAAAATGGTGGTTGAGAAAAAGCTGCACAACAGCAGCTTTAAAAGAATGGTCAAGAAAAGGCCGTTCTAAAATTTGGGGAGATTTGGGGCTGCTGGGGTCAGTGCTTCCAGAGCCCTCCAACACTTATATCCAGGACACGGGTGCTACAACTGTCGCATTAAATGTGTCAAGCCACTCATCATTAAAAGACAACACCAGAAGCATCTTACCTGGACCAAAGAGAAAAATAACTGGGCCGCTTCCAAGTGGTCCACTGGGTTGTTTTCAGATGAAAATGAATTTTGCATTTAATTTATAAATCAAGGGCCCAGAGAACTGAGGTTTCCACAATCAGTGAAGCATAGTGGCAAATAGACCATTTTCATATTCAGTAATGACACACTTAAGTATATGCTATGAAAAAGAAATGTTCCCTTCCCTACTTAATATCATTAATATTATTATTATTATTATTCATAAAAATATTTGGCTTGAGGCTTTCACAGTCACAAATTTTTTTTTAATTACAAGGTAAACACACTTCCTTCCAGGCGCCACACATCTTCCTCCTGCTGGCCAGAACCATCTGTTGGATCAGTTGGCCTAAAGCAGAATGCCAGAGAGTGTGTAAATGTGTGTGCATGTGTCAAGACCAATATCTGGTATATAAAATGTAAGAGACAAATCCTGATTGAACTCTACACAATTACATAGATAAAGATTTTCTGTGTGCCAACTGGCAATGATTGTTGATGTATTCCATTACTGTGTCTACTGGGCTTCACCAAAACGTTGAACTCCCAGTAATCGTTATTGCTAATAGGCACGCAACAACACAGTAATGAAAATAAGGAAGACTGATCTAAAGTGTGATATAGTATAATTAAGATGGCACATTCTTTAAACCCCAAAGGCAGTTACACAAACTAGCATGGATAATTTTGCCATTCAGTGCTAAGAATTATCTCAAAGATCAAGAAAGCCTGAAAAAAGGTTTTGACCTGGATTACGTTCAATCAGTTAATCAATCAACATTTATTTATATAGCACCTTACAACAACAAAGGTTGACCAACGTGCTGTACATAATCAATAAATATATTGCAATTTGTAGTGAAGGCATTTAGATGTTAAAAGCCATTCAGTGGGCAAAGTATTCTACAGTTTCGGACCTGCCACTGCGGTACTGTTCAAAACGTTTTTGGAAATGGTTGCTGGTTTGAAATGCAGTGTAATGGATTTTTATTAACAAATACAACAAGGTTGTTCCGAGTTAACATTAAATATATCAGGTCCATGCTTCATAATGTAGAACAGGATTTGTATTTTGAATTTTTCAAACTATTTTGGATTGTATTTTGGAAACTGATTTACAGAGAAAAATCAGGTGATCAATTGAGAACAGCTTGGTTGCTACAAGTTAACTCACCTTCAAGTTCACACTATTAAATATCTAGGCACATTTAGGGCCCACTGCAGTTCTGAACATTTTTAAACCCTGACTCAGAATGTATAACCACGGAATTAAATCCATAAAGTCTTGTCCAGAGTTTTACAACATTATCTGTAAATGAGCAATTTAGTCTAATTACGGCTCTGCAAAGTGGCGCTAGTTCATTCATCCTTTCAACCTTACAGAACCAATCTAACATGAAAGTCTGAATATTCCCTGGGGCAAATTACCACACATTATTACTATTTCAATGATCTGATTGGTGTCATCTAAAAGAAAGAAAGAAAGAAATACATTGAATTAGATGTTTCTACTGGGTCTCAGGAGGTTTTTTTAGAACATTTTGTGCAGTTCCAAATGTTTCAGTTGGCAGTGCCCAGGAAATCTACTTGCAAATGCACTCTATTCCATTGATCACACTACTAATTTTTTATATGTGTGTGTGCATTTACAAGTACTACCAGTTCTATAGGACCTTCGCAAAGTATCAGATGGGGTTTTCCCTACTACCAAGTCTTTTAACACTTTTATCTGATTTATTGTTTATAACTTTTTCCATAAGTATGGTCTTGTCTTCTGTCCTATGTATGATAACTTCTAACAGAAATTTTAAGGCTAAACTGACCATGCATTCACATTCTATATACATATCAGACATTCATTTTATTCCTAATTTTACATGGGGTTGACCTTTTTTGTGAGACTAGTGATTCAGTAAAAAATGAAATATTTCTCAGTCCCTACTCCACATAGGTAAAAAAAAATCATGCATCATAAATTCAGAATGCTCTGTTCCTTTGAGCTTACCGCACCTAGAGCACCGTCATGGCACACAATGCAAGCATCAAGGATTGTGAAGAAATCGCCTAAACCCTGGTCCAAATCCGTCCATTAACCATTCAGAAAAAAGACATAATGGAGAATTTGTCCCTAGTGGGAATCAACGTGAAACGTTTTGTGAGCCTAGACATTTCATAGGCCTTGTATCTTAAGAATGGTTTCAAACAGTTTCAAAGTCAGTCTTCTTTAAAAATGAATTCAAAAAATACCATGCTGTCTAGGGGCCTTCAGGTCCTTTGTGCTTATTTCTTTTGTTCTTTTCCAGAATGTTTCTGCTTTGGCTCAATGCTCTGAGCATCACTCATGACATGTTTGGTCTAATATAAAGTAATGTGTAAAATAATAGCCACCATATATAATTTTAATCATAAATCTTGTTATAAATGTTTATTGTTTTTATGAATTTTGCGTTATCATCAGTTCAAATATATTTTTTTCCAATCATTTCTATAATAGAGCATGGAAGCAAAGTCACCTGAGCTATAAAAAAAGCTCTTACTACTGATAATTCAGAATATATCTTTAATTTAATTGAAGGAAATTAAAATATTCCTAAATTCCTAATTATTACTGTGGCTAAATTAACTACCGAAAACACTATCACAGGCTCATGTTCATCATCAATATTTAAAAGCGATTCATGACATTTTCTTTGAAGAATATCAACCAAAAAAATATTAATAACTTCAAATAACATAATTCCATAATTAATAGTGTCAATAACATAAATTGTCAGGTATCACACTGTGCCACAATCCTGTTTTTATTGACTCTGTGTTTACCACCGCACTTCCAGATTACATGTGCATGCTGAGTTAGTTTCTAATTATATAGTTGATTATGGTCCGTTTTTGTCAGAGATCAGTTTTAGAGTATTGATCATATGTCATGACATGAATTAAGGATGTTCTCTAATATTTGTTTAATCCAGAATTTTTTTATTGTAGTATTAATTCAGTTTATGTAAAGGTGCAAAATCGATGGTTTTATTGGTAACCATAATTGTTTGGATGCTTCCCTCCACTCTCATTTATTCAATCATGTTTGTAAATTTAGTTTGAAGACTCAAATACATACATGGCAAAATCGAACAAATAGATGAAAGAGTTATTTAGGAATCATTTAGTTAGATGCAGGAGTCATTTAGGAAGGTTAATAAATCAGTGTTATATGAACACCTTAGTTAGATGGAAAGAGAATAGTAGAGAGATTGGAAATGGTAAGTAGATAGTAGTAAGAGGAAATTAGGAAATATTTAGTTGAATGGAAGTATATTTTATTATAATAACCAATTTGGTTGAGAGAATCAAATGTAAAAAAAAATAAGTAAGGAACAGAGAAATCAATCCTGTAGAGTAATTAAAGAGAGTCAATTAGAAAGATTCAGGTATCAGTTGGTTAGCAGTATAAATCAAATTAGCTCAACTGAATAATCAATTAGGTAGTCAGAGGAATTTCTGTTCATGCAAAAAATATTCCAATTTGAGATCATGTAAGCATATGGTACAAATCTCAATCTTCATCTTTCAAGTGGTGGGATTTTCATCCACCTGGATATAAGTGTCGGTAGCAATCTAGTAAATCATTTATCTCCTACTGTTGCTGTTTAATCAAATTTTCATCATTATGAAAGTAATCATGATTTATGCTGACACATGAATGATTTTCTCTCTCTCTTTCTTTCTCTAATTCTGCCCATGTCTCTTGTGTAGCTGTCTTTATGTGCTTATGGTGTCTCAATGTAATGCATGCCCTGGGCTCCGTCCCAAACCTGATCGGTCTTGCACACTCTTCTCCATTCTGGAGACACTGCGTGTTACTGAGAGATGGGATGCGCTCTTAGGGAAATGCGCGTGTGGGTGCCCTTCGCGCTTGGAATGAATATGAAAACAAACAAACAGAAACTTGCAGCAACCACTGTGCATGAACGTAAATATAAACATAAACATGACAAAACATAAGTCAATAAGTTAATGACCTGCAATAAATAAATCAAAACATAAAACCAAGACAGATTGTATTCACGATCCTGGGAATACCTCGCACTCAATAAGTCCAAGTTCTCAAATTACTGTGTGCAAAAATACACATTAAATCTGTGAGTTAAACAATGGCATGTTTATCTTTGTAGATTGGATTTCAGTTTACTGTAGATTTATGGTATGTTGCCTATGAATTGGTTACCTGTCTAGGGTTGTTTCTGCCCTTGTGCTCAGAGTTGCCAAGTGGTTAACAGCTTCCCCATGACCCTAAACTAGGATTAAGCAGGTATAGAAAATAAATCAATAATAATAATGTATTAATAATCTAATTGATTATTAATAAATACATTAATTATCTAATAATCTAATTGATTCTTTAAACTATCTAATGATTCCTCCATCTACCTAATTCATATATTATCTACTAATTAATTTCTATATCTACTTAACTGATTTCTCTATCTGCTTAATTGACTCCTTGATCTACCCAATTGATTTCTTAATAAATAAATTAGATAAATAATGTAATCAAACCGATTCCTCTGTTTACCTAATTGATTCCCTTATATACCAAATGAATTACTTCATCTACTTAATTGATTAATTCAGCTACTTAATTTATTTTTTTATTTAACAAATTAAACAACAAATTTCTTTTCAACCTATTTGATTCCTTTGTCTAGCTAATCAATTCATTGATATACCTAGTTGATTCCTTTATCTAACTGACTCCTTCATCTAACTAATCAATTCCTTTATCTACATAATTGATTCCTACATCTATGTGACCGGTTGCTTGATCCAACTAATATCAAACACGAAGAACGACAAATAGAATTAAAAACAAGAACAGAAATTACTTATTGTAAGCCTTTACCAAGTTCTGATTGAGATTTAAATTAGTATTAATCAAACTTCATCTATGTGACCAATTGCTTGATTTAACTAATATAATCCTGCATACAGCTATTTGATTTCTACATTTAATTCAATTCCACCATCTACTTAATTTATTCCTTAATCTACCTAATTTATTTCTTCATCTATGTGATTCATTCTTGTATCTACATAATAAATTCATTCATCAGTTGATTGCTGATTTCAATTGATTGCTCATATACCTTATCAATTTCTTTATCTATTAATAGATAAAAATTGGGGCAGTTGTAAGCTTGTGGTTAAGGAACCAGCCTTGTGACCGGAAGGTCCCCGGTTCGATTTCTAGTAACGCCAAGTCACAGCTGAATGTGTGTTTCACTGCGCGGATGGGTTAAATGCGGAGGACAAATTCTGCTGTGTGCAAGCGTAGTGGCAAAATGTATCACTTTCACTTTCACTAATATATGAATACATGAGTAGGTAGATAGAGGAATTTATTCTTTAACCTATATACATAACTTAACTACCTAACTTATTCCCTCATCTATTTGATACATTTATCTAATTAATTGATACCTTCAATTAAGGTCCATCTACCTAACTGAGTACTTGGTCTGATCAATTTGTTCATTTCTCAAAATAACTGATCACTTTATTTACCAATTCCTCCATATAAATGACTGATTCATTTGTCTACCTAATTTATTCATCAAACTACCTAAGTGATAGTTTTCTTTATCTACCTAATCAATTCCTCATCAATGTGATCGATTATTTTATCTATATAATTGATTCCTTCATCAACCTAATTGATCCTTCTACCTATGTAATTTATTACCTGATCTAACTAATCAATTTCCCCATATAACTAATTTATTCTTTTATCTAACTAATTGATTCATCTAAATGACAAAACAAGAATTAACACACACCTGACACACACATCTACAGACACTAATGCACACACTTAAAGAATCTGTAATTCCCTTTTTAAAAAAAAAGTGCTATATAAATACTTCTTTGCAGACATCTTTTCTGAGTATGTGTCTCTGTAGGGAACTGAAGTATATCTAATGTGATTCCAAGCCTCTGAGCCAAACCACTCTCATTCTTTCCCTACAAACAAACTCAGCAAGATCAGGGTCAGGGAAACCTTCCTCGCTGTAAGAACATAGTCATCCACAAACACGAAGAACGACAAACAGAAAGAATTGAAAACAAAAACAAAAATGATTTATTGTAAGCCTTTAACAAATTCTAACTGAAATTTAAATTTGTATGAAGCAAACTACAGTTGAATTAAGTGCCTTGACTACAAAATGTAGGGTGGGCCAGGCGTATTAAGTATTAAATTGTATTATGAATATAAAAATTAATGTTCACAAAACATGTAGAAAGTTTAGTGAACAGTTGCTGGGTTATCAAATTAAAAATGTGTTTTAAATAAATCATGCATGCTTTGCCATTTCATGATTTTAAATTAGCATCCATATTTAAGAAAATTAAAGGGGTTTTAGTTTCAGTACTACTTCTGTAAGTAAGTTCTTAACAAATAGAGTTGAAACAGATATTTGGTTATAGATAATGGTAATTTCCAAGACAAACAACAGTGTCCGTTTTAAATCCTTGCCATAAGCAATTGACCTAGAGCATTTTGGTTATACTATAAAAATATTTAAATGCACAGTAGAGCCATTTACTGTTTTTTAGCAGTGTGTGCTCTAACAACTGAACTATCCAGGCTGCAATCTTAAATTAGCAACAATCTATTTAAAATGAAATACATTTTAATAAATATTTTTACTGGATTATTATAAAATAAGGTGTTTAACAGACATACTTACTGAGTGGTATGTAAATTCCACTTTACACACCAAATCTAACAAAGCATAACACTTGCTGTATACATTATATTTACAAAATTATTTGCTCACACAACCAAATTATCGTAATCATTTGTTCCTATTTCTTCCATGGCCATAGATGTATGAATGCGTCAGCATACCAAGATATTTTGTATAATTCCATGCTCCCAACTTTGTGGGAACAGAACTGGTCCCTTTCTCTTCCAGCATGACTGTACACAGGTTTACAAAGCAAGGCCCATAAAGACATAGATGACAGAGTCTGGTGTTGATGAACGTGACTGGCCTGCACAGAGTCCTGACCTTAACCCGATTCATCTGTGAGATGAATTAGAGCGGAGACTGAGAGCCAGGCCTTCTCGTCAAACATCAGTGTGTGATCTCACAAATGCGTTCTGGAAGAATGGTCGAAAACTCCCATAAACACACTCCTAAAACTTGTGGACAGCCTTTCCAGAAGAGTTAAAGCTGTTCTAGTTGCAAAGGGTGGACCGGAGTCATATTAAACGTTATGGATTAGCTCATATGTGAGTAAAGGCAGGTGAGCAAATACTTTTGAAAATATACTGTATATTCAACTCAATCAACCCAAACACAATCAGATTATAGTATACATGTTAAGAAATCAACTCATAGTAACACCAGTAGTATAGGCAATATCCAGTATTTATGTACTCTCAACATCAAAAAAAGCTGACAGGCTTATGAATCAATTGTTATTCTACATTCTACACTACTAAATAACAAGTGTGGAAGCTAAATTTGCTACAGTTCTTGCCATATTATATTTGCATGTTGTACAAGTGGCACACACATTGTTCTTCCAAATATTATTATTATTCTACCTGATATTCTGTGCATATTTCCTTCTACATAGTTTGAAATATCTACCTGAGATAGCATTATTATAGGTGTCATGTTTGGAAGAAGTGTGCTTTTTCACTGCACTTTTCTGTTATACAGAGCAATTAACTCAAAAGAGACCCTAAATATGATGATATAATAGAAAGGTTTTAATCCATTAGAAAATTCTTAGAGAACCTTTTTCTGGGTGCGCATTAATTTGTTAGTGGTTCTTTGTTCAAAACAGAAACCCAATATAAATAAGCTAACTTTGTAGACGAGAAAATTTCCTTACATAAATTTTCATTTATGTAGGATTTTACATACCAAATGGAATTTAAAAACAGTGTGTGTTTTTATCAATTATTCATTCCAATGATCCTACATGGACTCCCACATAACACCAACATGGACAGTCAGATTTTCAGACATAGCTCCAGATATCACTGGAGGTATTGGCATCATTAACTATCTGCAAGCAGGTCCACAGGAGAGACTGGCACATGCAGACGGGACACCAGTCCATCTGCTCATGTGGCAGCAAAAATCAGGATTAAACAGAGATCTGTGAGATTTTTGGATTTATGCACGCAGGATTTAAACATAATGGGAGAATGATAAGGTGATGGAAAAACAACAAAAGTGCGAAGTGATATCAGATTTTACCAGAATGTCAAGGAATTCAGCTTATGTTTTCTTCAGCTTGTATGAATAATCCATAGAGGTATGAACGTATTTTTAGTACCGGTTAACATATACTACTCTATGAAGATAATATACACATTTGACTTCCACTTGTCCTGTGGAAGTAAACTAATTGCCTGCTTTTTAATTTAAGAATGTTAAATCTACAGGGGTTAGATAATGAAACTGAAACACCTGGTTTTAGACCACAATAATTTAGTAGTATGGTGTAGGGCCTTCTTTTGCGGCCAATACATTACACAGTGGTCAGAGCGATTTTAAGCCATTCTTCTTGTAGGATAGTGGCCAGGTCACTACGTGATGCTGGTGGAGGAAAACGTTTCCTGACTT
>JAOUQV010317346.1:0-12655 GCA_028565295.1 Aspidoras spilotus
GTCATGGCTGAAGTGCCATTGAGCAAGGCACCCAACCCCCAACTGCTCCCTGTGCGCCTCAGTGGGGACAGCACACTACTTCAGGTGTTCAGCCCTGGATGGTTTAAATGCAGAGAAAGAATTCCCCTACCGGGATCAATAAAGTATCAATTATTATTATTATTATTATTAAATGTAATTACTTATACACCATAACCCTATAAAGGTATTAAACCTTTTAACCTCTATTCCTTTACCCGTATGCTCATGCTAGACTGTGCTTAAGATCACAGTAAATTATATAATTCCTATATACCCCTCTCCACTCAAATGCTACATTTCCTGACATTATATTTAAAAATCATGCAGGTTTTAAAATACTAGTAGGTTAATCCAGGACACTGACACTTTGGATAATTGCCCACATACATTAATAATGTTTGAAATATACACTATATTTCCAGAAGTATTTGCTCACACATCCAAATTATTGGAATCACGTGTTCCAATTACTTCCATAGCCAGATTTATGAATGAATTTGGAGCTGGCCCTATAATAATATTGAACCCTATGGATTAGCTCATATGCAAGGCAGGTGAGCAAATACTTTTGGAAATACAGTGTATGTAAAGAAAGCATGATTAATGTACTTTAGTGCATGAGAAGGAAAAACACACTGATCAGGAGAGAGAGTCAGAGAAAGGGAGTAAAAGTGATACATTTTGCCACTATGTTTGCACAAAGCAGAATTGGTCCTCTGCATTTAACCCATCCGTGCAGTGAAACACACACAGACAAACATAGGTGAAGTGAGCACACGTGCCCGATGCAGTGAGCAGCCAGCAGAGCGCCCAGGGTGCAACTGGGGGTTAGGTGCCTTGTACTTAGGACTGGTCAGTACCAGGGACCTTCAGGTCACAAGGCTGGTTCCTTAACCACAAGCATACGACTGAGTGTCATAGAAAGAGAGAAATAGTCCGAGAATCAGAAAGAGAGAGTGAGAGAAAAAGAGAAAGAGAGAGAGATAGAGAGAGATCACAAACCGGAAAGATTTATAACACTCTAATCCAATGCGGGCGTGTGTGTGAATAGATGTGAGATTCTGCCACTGGTATTAGCGTGCTAATATTTTGCTCTCTCTCTCTCTCTTCCTGATGACAGCGTTTCAGTAAATGGAATCCTAAGAGATGTAGGGGAAAATGACACACATCCTCTCTACTTCCATCGCTCCCCTAACCAGCATTGTACATCAAGGTACATCTCCATGGTAACCAGTCACTCTTACAGAAATAGCTTTTAAAATAAGATGAATTAGAGAATGATCCATCTAGAGGATGATCCATCTACTAATCACTGACTATATACAAAGAGGATTAAAAAATTTAGGAATTTATATGAATAAATACACAAAAATACATAGTTACACACGGAACGATGATTTGATAGGAACATGTCTAATTCAATTTTCTAGTGTCTATAGAATCTATAGTGGTAAAATAAAATAATCAGGATATAATCCTGACGTTTATGCTTTAATTTTTGACAGTGGCTAACAAAACTCCCTGAGATAAAAAGAAGAAACTGGAGTCAAAAGGAAAACTAATCCATATTTGTGTGATAACAGATTAAACATTTTAATAAGTATCCATGATTTTGATGACTAGGAACACACAGTCATCATAACTTTTGGTACACTTGCGATGCTGTGACACAGGAACAGCAAACAGTGCTGCTTAAATTCTAGTACCATACCTTCTGCTTGCTATCCATCTATGGTCAAAGCTGGGTATGGATGCAAGCATTCCAAAATAAAATAAATGTGTAAATTCTTGAATTGTATCTGTCTACATGTGCACAGGTACTATAAAACACGAAATACTGCTTAATGATATACACATAACTGTATACTCCTTTGCTAGAAATGCCCCTTTAGAACTCATTACAAATAAAAGTCGTCACCTTTCTTAAATAATAGCCTATGTAATTTTTTCAGGTTTGTCATTTAAATATTGTTTATCAATTACAATTCACTCTTGACATTACAGGGGTAGAATCACAATCTGTTAAACTAAGGACATAGGTGGACAGCACGGTGATTTAGGCAAAAATATAATTTTGGTTAAAAAACGACAATGTATAAGCTGTCTGTCTGTCCATCTATCAATTCGGGATCTCATATCACAGAGTTATATTTATATACATTCAGAGGGTATTGTTCGAGAAACAGTCATGGTCATTAATTTCTTTTAACACAGACCACTCCTGCAATAAGAAATGTAACCTGGAACTGTATTAAACTGTACCAATAAGTATTCATATATTACATTGCACACAGAAATGCCAGCGAGTTCTTTAAAGTGGCAAAAGTGTGGTCTGATCTCAGATAAGGAGCTTTATCAGACTCTGTGTGCCGCCTTTTTGAGTCATCTCGTCTGCCAAAACCTCATCTTTTCAGACAAAGGTACAGTACACCTCTGACCTTATTTAAATAAACCTTAAATAAACCTTTTTAATAAATTTTATTTAACCACATTTAACATTCTTTTCATACTAATACCACGTGTGACAGCCAACTCTTTCTTCATTATCCCCTCTATCAGAACTTGAGGTCTCCAAAATTCTGCTTTACAACAAGCCAACAACTTGTCCTCTGGACCCCATCCCCTCTCATCTCCATCATTCTATATTCACTACTGTTACACCTGTACTTACATATCTTGTTAACTCCTCAATCACCACAGGCATTTTATCCTGACCATTTCATGCAGACCATATCTGGTCGAGAGATAGGCCCGTGTTTCTCTTAGAACAACCTGCTAGACTTCAAACAATCTTCAAATGTGGTCATTCCACTGAGACAGCGCTGTGGCTGTGCTCAAATCTCAAGGCTGCCTACCAATCCCCAGTCCTCATTCTGCTAGATTTATTTGCTGCTTTCTATACAGCCTATCATCAGAATATTCTGGTGAATATCTCAAATCTAGTAATCTCTGATATGACCTCATAGGTAGGTCCTTCAACATCTACTGATCACAGGAGTTCCCCCAGGCTCAGTGCCAGTCCCTTTTTTTCCCCCTTATACACGACAATCTTAGGCTCTGTCATTAAGTCACAGGTTCTCTTACGATTGCTATGATTTTGACACCCAGATATATTTGTTCTTTCCTCCTTATGATTCCAATATGTCCGCTTGCATTTCAGCCTGCCTCACAGACAACTTATTTTGGATGAACACCCATCATCTTAAACTAAATTGACCACTTCAATATTCCTAGTTGTTTTTTGTCTTACTTGCAAGTTGCTTAGGATAAATGCATCTGTCAAATGACAACAAAAATGTTACAACGTACTGAGAGAATGCTATTCTTAAACTTCTATAATAAAACTGCCTGATCCACCCCGATGGTAAGACCAGTTCTGCTGGGAACATCTTATAGACTTACAGTACACATACTCTCACAACTGCATACACATTTACAGATTCTTTTTACAGACTGTTTAAACTATTACCACCTATATGAGGATGGGATTCCCTGCAAAGTTGTTACCTGGCTTGCAAATTAGGAATAAAAAGTAATTTACATAAACTTCATTATTATATCCAGTATTTAATTTCTGTAAATCTGCTTTGTGACAATGTCCCATTGTAAAATTTGCTATAAAAACAAAACTGTAGCACAGTATGGTGTCTGTCTAGCTCTGTCTCTTATTTAAATGTATGTTTTATTATAATTATGAAAAACAGAAAAAACACATTAAAAACAGAAGTCTTACATTAAAATATACATTAAAAATTCTAATTGCACATTTTTTAATATGTTGCAGGAAATCAATTTCTAAATTTCTTTATATTTATCAAGTGGAAATTCAGTAAAAGTTACAGATTTAAGTTGTTATTTATGCTGAATTTTAGAAAGAGTCTTTTCTGGAAATTAGGTTTGTACAAGGACACAGATGAAGTTGGAGTGCAATGTGTATGTGGGGTGTAAGGACAGAGATGATGCCATTTTTCATTCTGACTCAGCATTTTCAATCTGAGGGGTAAGAAGACAAAGTGAATTCACTACACACACACACACACACGCACACACACACACAAGAAATCCACACATCTGAAGAAGCCACACAAAAATAAGTTTCTGTTTTAGGATTGTGTTTGCTTATAGCAGGAACCTTGAATAGAATGAAGAGCTTAAGGTGCAAATGCAATAAGCCTGGAACCAACTGTTTCTATAGCTGGCCGTCAGGCCAATCTGAGTGATCGAGGTGGGAGGGCCTTAGTTAAGGAGGTGACCAATAACCCAAGGGTTCCACTCTTCAATAAAAGGCAAAGGACAGCCCGCTTGAAGTTTGCCAAAAGGCACCTAAAGTACACTCAGTTCATGAACTGACTGTATATGGCAAGTTGTTTTAACATTTAATCAGTAGGTCTGAATAGTAACAATATACTGTTGAGCAACTTAAGTTGTACATCAAGCACAAATGGGAAAGAATTCCACCTACAAAGCTTCAACAATCAGTGTCCTCAGTTCTGATGTGAAGGAAGGCTGTCCTGGCATTGTTATCTACATGAGTTTTAAATGCAAGAATGTAGATTATAATCACGCCAAAATCCTAAGTGATTGAACAACCTACAAAATCAGAAATGTATGTGGCACAGGCTGTGTGTCATCAGTATAGCAATTAAAACTGATACCATATTTTTGAATAATATTACCCAGAGGCACAATATTTAGGAAAAAAAATCTTTGTTTACTTCAATGGTATCAAAAGCTGCACTAAGGTCAAGCAACACAAGCAAGAATACACAACTCAATTGCTACTAGATTATTAACCATTTCAAGAAGTGCGGTCTCTGTGTTGTAAGGAGGCATAAAGACTGATGGACTTCATGGACATTGTACTTGTGTAAGGAATGTACTGAACTGCTGTGCTACAAGCTTTTCTAGTACCTTACTAATAAAAGGTAGCTCTGGTTTTCTAATAAAAGGAGAAATTACTATTAAAGATTTATTAACACGTTTTCAGCAAGTATCAGCAAATCTATTTAATGATTTTTACTGGCAAAATGTAATGCCACACACATATAGGCACAACCAGGCTCCCAAAATCAGACATGCATACTTTATTAATTTCTCATCAAACCATAGCACAAATGATCCAACCTCTGTAACTGCAGAACTTAATTTCTTCTTGAAGTATGAGGCAAGTACAAATGTAGCTGTTTTTTTTTTCATTTCCACCAGTGAAATATTTAGCGATTTGCAAATCAGAAAATACTGCCACAAACAACTCTTATCACTATATGCATTCGGGTGTTGGTAATATTTTTTATATTATTTAACATTTTTAAGGATGGTTGGAAATCAAATTTTAAAATGTTTAATTCCATTTAAGCCTTCTTTTTTGTAAAATCAATGTAATACTTTTTAATACCCTGGTATAAACCCTGTATAAACATTCCCCAAGAATCAAACCATTATGACTGCTTTTTTATTAAATATTCTGCACATATAATAATGTACTGCATATCACATTTTGAAATACTGGCCATTTAAAAATCCATTTCACATTAACGACTCTATGCATATCAAGATATGCATAGACCTAAGCAAGAGTCCACTTTAAGATTAAAGATTCAACTCCTGATTTAATTATTTGAAGCATGTCAAAATTCTATTCTGAAATATTCTAAGGCTGTGACAAGTACATTCCACATTTAAAGATTGCAAAAATGATGAGTTATAGTTACTTGACTTGTGGTAGTTGGTATATCTATTCTACATGCAATTCAATATGATAAATATTATAAACCTTTGTGAATTTTGATCATACTGATTCTCTGTTACAGATGAATACGAAGATTTGGTAAAAAACAGGATTCATAATTCCATACAATGATGACTGATGGAAGATTTATACTTAATTTATAGTAGTTTTCCGTGAAATTAACAACTGTTAGTTCAAGGTCTAAAGAGAACAACTTTTATGGTTCGTACTTTTGTTAAAACAGTTGTGATTTTTTGTGATAATGACAAATAACCTATAAATAACATAGGCCATTATTAGGTTTACATGCACATAGACTTATTTATGAGGTAGAAATTAATTTACTGTCATGATTCATAAAAAAGTTAACTTAAGGTACAGTTTCTTTTCCGACAACATCCCAGGATGGTTTATTTTTTTATTGATCAACATCATTTTCAGCATCAGTGGCCAAGGCAAGGCTATATCCATACACATATTTTTGGACTGTGGGAAGAAAATGGTGAAGGAAACCCAAATAAACACTGTAACAACATTAGAAAACTCCACACAGAAATTTCCTAGGTCATCCCACCTGAACTTCTTTAGGTAAAGAAACAGCAACCAACTGTGCCCCTTTAAAACAGCTATGAAAGCTACGCAGCATTCTCAGTTTACTTTTGATATATGCATATACAAATGAAGAGCATCAGAGATGGAAGAAGATATTGGTATAAGGCCACCATGAGCTATGTGTAGTGACAGTTCTGAAGGACTGGTAACACTGTTATACAATGTTGAGACTGACAGCGCACACAGCATGATGTGTGTCTGGGTCAAGTACCACCACTTGCCATGAAAGAAAATTACAAACTTCTTACATACACATTCACCTGTTGGAATCAATAAACATGAACACATTACAATTTCAGGTTTTAAGATGCATCCATAGTCTGGGCCTCTTTCAGTTAAGAAAAATTCAATTTATACAGGATAACATTTTTATACTGAGGAAGAACATATGATTTTAATAGTCAGGTTTCTACAAACATTTGACCAGATAGTGTAACTAGCCACCTAGATAGATAATGTAGATAGATATTTACTAATCCTATATGTAACTTAATCTAAAACATATCAGGTCTAATGATTTATTCCAGTTTATTTGGAACTGATTTCCTTTGGTAACTCTTGTTCCTGGAACTATAGTTGATACAGGACCAAAAACAAGCTTGCCCAATCAGATTAGGGGTCTTTCTTTGACACTAGTTACAAGTTCCCAGATTCAATCAAAAACCCAGTTTGGACATTTTCAGGGTAGTTTCCTGAATATTTTGTGGTTTTATAAAATTCAACTTGAATACTAACACTAACCTTAATCCAAAAAAGAGTAAAAAGAGCAATGTGCATTTCCCGTTCTCATCAGGTAGTCACAGACTGCTCTGTGTGTGTGCATAAGGTCAGAGGTAAAGAGACATCATACAGAAAACGATCCAATTATACTGAAATAGGAAATATGATTGCATGAAATTTGTAAACATTTTCTAAAATGTCTTTTAAAAAACATACAGATTCAACAAACAAAAATGTCATAAATTACACTTTATAGAAGTTTTATAGCCAAAGCACAACTGCACTATCCTCCCACTCCCTTCCTCCTCCTCCTCTCCTGCTTGCAGAAACACCCACCCCCCTTTCACTCTCTTTCTCTCTCTCTTTCAAACACATACACAAGCAGAGAGTCTCAGAGTGTGTGGTGCTGCAGCAATAAGATGAATCTCTCGCATATGCCATTGCTAAGAGCCGGACAGCCTCACTGCATCATGAGAACAAGTGTCTGGATGTGTGTGTGTGAGTGACAACGACCTACGTTTACACTACAGCATATTGGACAAGAGCTGGAGACTATTTAGTGTTTGGAATCTTGTGTCTTTATGGATGTATATCGGTGGAGATGAAGTGATAAACCAGCGTCCGTCCGTGCGACTCACAGCATGGAAGCCTCTAATCCGTCTCTCCTATGCGTTCATTTGCCCTTTCACGTCTCCTCTTGTGCTCTGTCTGTCCGAAGCCTGCTGCACTGAGAGAGTTCCAAACTAGATAGACAGAGCACAAGAGAAAGAAAGATAGATAGATAGAGAGAGAGAGAGGAAGAGAAAGAGGGAGGAAATGCACTGGACAGAACTGCACTCTCTGATTCTGCTCCGTCACTGATCCGCATCTGGAGGTGAGTTTAATCCTATATTTACATCACTCATCTTCTCTTTTCTCAAATCATAGTACACACTTTTGACCGGAAGGCTTTTTAGTGTATAGCCTCAACCAGGAAATATAAATTGTTTTTAAAGTTTGCCTAAAAAATCTATATTTGGTATGTCTCAGCAATCTAGCATGCCAACCCAGGGTTAAGCAGAGTGTAAAAATAGGGATTAAAGTGTATTAAAAAAACAGAAAATGTGACCATGGTGTGCGTGATTACGATCAGAATAGAACCACAAAGTCTGCAACTGGAGGAATGCATAATGAGTGTATACACCTTTGGGATAAGATGATAATGCACTTAAAGTGAAATAGCACTGCAGATTTTTACTCAACCCATCAAAAATCCATTTAATTGCTGATCAAACAGATTGCATATAAACACAGCAACATAAATAGATAATAAGAGATGCATATTGCACCAATCTGAGCTAATATATATATAAGCTTTACATGCTGCATTAATAAATGTCAATATAAATTCCTAACTTGTACATCAAGATAAATGTGTGTGTGTGCACCGTTTTAATATATAATTGGGTGTATGACAAATATCCCTAAAATACAGTAATATCTAATATATTTGACCTCTTGCAAAAATTTTGCAGGTCCCATTAGAAAAATTTGTATCCTTTGTTAGTTTTAACAAATATTTCTTTAATGAAAAATAGTTTATTTTTCATGATTGTGACTAGAGTTTGGGTTAGCTTCAATTATCTGCATTAATAATTATGTTATTAATTATTGATATAGCAAGACAGTTGTATGTGAGTACTTGTTATCTATGTGGGGGCTAAATGTCCCCAACAAGGTTAGGAATATCTTACCCCTCCTTGTGTTTAAGGTTAGCACTTCACCAAGAGAAACAATGCTTTAATATTTCTTCTTCTTTAAAAAAACTGGCACTTGTTTAGTTCCAAACATCACATATCTTCCACCATATTGCCCTCTAACATCCTAATTCACAATGTATCCTCTGCAGAGACGCATCAGGCAAGGCAAGGCAGGGAAGGGGTAGAAAAGTAGAAGAAACTCAGATAAGCAGTAAAGATGGCGGTTGAATACTACAGAGAGCATCATTAACCTGGAGAGTGAGAAAGAGAGGATGCTGCACTTTGTGTAAGTGAAACTAGTAAGCGAGAGAAAAAAAGACCAGGAAAACTCTCCAGGCCCTATTCTGTGGACTCTCACTTGACAATTCAAGCACCCAGAGACACTGGAGTCACAGGCATCACCCACGACTGATGTGTTCACCCTCAGACAGATGTTGGCATGGGTTTATGTATTCAGTCCCTTCTTTTCCTGTACTCCGATATTATTAAAGAGAAACAGAGATGGATACGGAATGGATCCGAACAGGATCCGGGCACACCTGAGACCTTATTGTTCTACAGTATGTATGTGTGTGTATATGTAAACATTTCTTATATCATTTTGCCGACCAAAAGTCACCATAAGGATCGGAATATCTGATCATCTTTACCTTGAGAGAATATTTTAATGGTTGTTATAAGAAAAAATAAAATAATTGATAAATTTACCATTATCATTCATTGTCTACACTTACACTGCAGCACGTTCAGCAATTCCAGCATGTGTTTGTGTGTGTTCATGTGTACAAAAATAGGCATTTTAATAAAAAACCTGCTTGGCTTTAAATCATTTTATGGCCAATCCATCCATCAATCGATCGATAAAGCAATAGAATGTGCAGATTTGGCTCTTTCCTGTAGCACAACAGATTAAAAATAAAATAAATTGCATTTCATTCTGAAATAACCAGATTAAAATGAGACAAGAAGAGAATAATAATTGTGTGCATAACAGGTGTATAGAATTACTCCAATATGACCAATCATATTCTTGATTTGAATTTATGCAGTTGTCTAATCAGCCAATCATAAACAACCTGATGCATGTCAATGGCTTCAGTTACGGTCCAACGTCAAAATGAGGAAAAGTGTGCCCTTTTTCTCTCTGTTCAAAATGGTGGTATAAAAATCATTGCATCTGTAGACCTTGCTGATGAGATATGAGGGAAGAATGAGTAGACTGCTCTGAGTCGACAGGAAATCTATATGAACTCAGAAGCAGCTCATTTTACATCCGTGGTCAGCAAAAAATCATAAAAATCTATCAGTGGATTACATAACTACTGTCAAACAACAGGAAAAACTGAGTCAATCCTAAATAGACTGCCACTTTTCTTTTCCGTACTTCTTTTACGACTGAACATCAACATAAATAAAAAAAAAAAACTAATTAACAGGACCAAACAAAACGAGAATTTTCTCTATTTCTAAATTAAAAAAAAGAAAAAGAAATGGAGAAAGACAAAATGAGATAAAACAGTGAGGGAATTCTGCATGGTGAAGAGGGAATTTCACTTGATTGATCAGTGCTCTCCTGATCCTGAGTGATATCTTTCACCTCTTTGCAACTCTATAAACTCAGTGCACCTTTAATTGGAGTGTATTGAATGTATTTCCATCTTAAGCTCAGTCAAGATCACTACAAATTCAATCTTTTTCTTAAACCAAACCCACAGACACTATCATGTTCTCTTATCACAGACAGCCTTTAGATCCTATTTACACTCCATACGGATGACCTTTGTGAGCATTATCATATAAATTAGTAATTCTATACTTTCCTTAATCATTCCACATCCATCATTAAATTAAGAAATGCCAACCTAATAATGTGTTGGTCTACATGTATGATTAATTACAGCAAACATCAAACTTATAACCATACTCATCATGTCCTTCATGACCTCTGCCCATCTGTGCGTCACTCGTTAGAGGGGGATGAAATGGCTGCACTTTAGGCCGCTCCTACTACACATGTCATTTGACTTCACTTCCAGGCAGCTGAGAATCAGAGATTCAAGAGTGCGAGTGGGAGAGAGAGGAGCAATGGGGCTACTCAGATAAAGAGAAAGAGATGAGCAAGAATGACAAAAGAGAAAAGTGAGAGATAATTAAACTAATGGAAAGATGGAGGGAAAAGTGGTCCACCCTGAAGACCCATCTTCTTTGCTCTGAATACTAGAAAGCTAGAGAGAGAGTGTTGAATTGAGAGAGAGAGAAAAAGAAACAGACAGTGTATGGGAGAGAAAGAGAGAGGGTGTATTGAGGGAGAGAGGGGAGATATTGAGGCGGACAAAAACACTGAAAGAAACGGATAAAAAAAGAGAAAAACAGAAAGAAAGAGAGATATGGAGGGAGAGGAGTGCAAGTGATATTATGAAAGACAGATAGAGACATAGAGACTAAGAAAGAGCTTCTGCCCCACCCTCCTGACATTGACAGATGGTGACTGCTTAAGCATCAAGACATTTGGTAACACCCTTACCAATCCTTTCTGACCTTTTTGTCTGACTGTTTTTTATGAAAATGTGCTGTTACAACCCTGTAAAACACCCCAGTGTGATAATCCCCACTTTAAACAAGTGTGGTTTAAAAAGAGAGCACATACAGCATGCTGGTGTGTTTTATCTCTATTCCACAAAGACTGCATATTCTCCATGGCCATGTGACGCACTCTAAATTTTGGGAAGAATGCTATAAATAAATAAATCTTTTTTTCTTTAAGATTTTTTATAAAGACAACATGGAATTAAATGGCATTGTCAAGATTGCCATGGTCTGACTAAGCTGTGCATGTAAACATACTGAATGTATTTGCCATAATGCTGCTATGTGACTGGTTCTATAGCTCTGTTCAATTCAGTTTTTTATCTAGAGTGCTTGGAACAGTGGATCAGTGTCACAAAGCAGCTTTACACAAATTAAATACAGGATATAAATCTTGTAACTTTTTTATCCCTAATGAGAATGCTGGACAGTGACAGTGGAAAAACTCCAGAAACAGTCTCAGAAGGTAATCCCATCTTTATTTTGATAATAACAGAATAAACAGTCTATAAAAACAGTCCATAAATATTTGTGCATTGGTTAGTGTGTCTACTAGTAAATCCATAGTATGTATGGAACCGGTCATTCCACCTGATGTGACCTCCAATAGAAAGTTAATCATCAGGCTGGATCAGGCCGGTCAGCCTGAAAAGAAAAAAGGTGCTTAATCTATGCATACAATAGAAATCAAGACCAAAAGAATATAGCAGAGATGTAACGGAAATAATCATCAGCTGCCAGTAACAAGCAAAATGCTTGTCAAGTGTCAAATATGTAATGTGCATCAATAAGTGAAGGCCCAAGATGCTTAAATGTGCTTTTTAGAACAACCCAAGCATATTTCAGCATTATCATTAGAGAGATTAGAGATTAGCTGCCACTCTAATGCCTCGGAAAACGCTGCTCTAAAGGCCAAAGCAATTATTATTACCCTGTCCAACACCATCCCACGCAAACATTTGTATAGGCAACATTTAACATCTAACATATATATACACACATATACACACACACACGTGTGCACCCCTACATTAATGCATAACCAACTGATTTACTAGATTCAAGCAGGTATAATGGCCGACACCCTAGGAAGGTTATACTACAAAGGTGTGTGTATATATGTATACATATCAATAGCCCACCCTATATATGTGTGTATGTGTGTGTGTGTGTATTGCACCAGTAAGAGCAGAGTGTGAAGGTTCAATTAGCAGGGTAAGAGCACAGTTTTGCTCAAAATATTGCAATG
>JAOUQV010317369.1:0-12653 GCA_028565295.1 Aspidoras spilotus
GTGAGCACACGTGCCCGGAGCAGTGAGCAGCCAGCACAGCGCCCGGGGAGCAACTGGGGGTTAGGTGCCTTGCCCAGTGGCACTTTAGCCATGAAATCGAACCAGGGACCTTCCGGTCACAAGGGTGATTCCTTAACCACAAGCCTACGACTCCATTTGAGGTGTAGGAGCACGGTGGGGACATGCCTGGATAAGCCGCTGGTCGATGTTCCTCCTCTGGGTAGCGGCCTCTCAATTCTGCCAGTCGGACGTATAGATCATTCAGGGGAGTGATATTTCCAGTATAGAGCGTCTCATCGGGGCTAAAGAGTTCAGGAGCATAAGAGGTCTCTCCCCCCACAGAAGTGCCATAAAGTTTTTCCAGGAGGGGGGGTGTACTGGGCTCCGGGGTCGTTGATGGGTCAAGGACACTTTCTTATTCTTCTGTTTAGAAAAAGGAGTACTGCCTACCTCAGCTAGCAGAGCTACACCAGCTCAGCAAGTATGACCTCAAGATCAATAATGGTGGGGCCCTCTAGCGGGTCCAGAAAGTCCAAATTATTGAGGTTTCCCTGCCTTCCTGCTCAGTCCATTGATGGCGTGCTCATTCTGTTACGTTCCAAGTGCAGGGAGAGTTTATTTTACAAAAAACAGGAGACAAAAAGCACATAAATACTAGTTTATTTTGAAAAGGATTATTATTAAAAAAAACTGTCTCTGCCTTATCCTGTGTGTTTCCAGTGTGGAGTATTGTTACACCATGCTATACATCTGAGGACAGATTGACAGCTTGACATATTTTCCTCTTTAATTAGTTTTTCGGTTTTAGGTTGAACCTAAAAAAGTTCTTCAAACCTTTTATTTGTGGGACTAGCAAAATGTCTCCAGAAGCCATTATTCCTGATATTTGTTTCAAGATATAATATGACAGTTGCTCCTTATTTTTAATTCTTCACTGTCTCTGTGGGTTTGTGATTGTGTATGTGTGTTTAATATTACATGTCTTCCATCAGCAGCTGAATAAATGCATTTCAAGGTCATGAAAAACAGATTTCATATTTTACCATGAACCCAGCTGGAACAACACCTTATGCGTTGTCACCTTGTTGCAGGGGGCAATAGTGCAAGGAGTACCTTAGCAAAATCACAGAATCAGGGAACTGTGTGGCATGATGTGATTGTAGACTACATTTGACACAATTTGACAAAATGTGTATGAGGAATTTGAATTAGTTTGTGGAATATATGTGGAAAATTCCCATATGACCCCACAGACCCCTAACTTCCTGTTAGGCAGAGATAAAACAACCCTATTATAACCCATTATAATGTATTAAATGCATATGTATAATGTAGATGGTGCTATAGAGCCATTTAAATACCTCTACTCTGAACTGTTATTTCATCAATCATTGTCCCAGAATACACGTATGTGTAAAGTTTTACATCCATTTCATAGTTCAATGGTTTAGTGGGCACTATATAGTCTGCTTTCCACACATAAATAAAGTCTACTGAGTTTTTTTTCTTAAAACACAAAGTTCAAAATACGTCCCTATTTCCTACACTATTTATAATCACGCATGTGTGAATGTTATTCCTAACAAACACTGATGGAATCTGATAAAATTTCTAGTTCAAAAAAGTTTGCTAAAAAATAAAAATGCACAAATTTCAAATTTTAAACATAAGCTTTTAATTACTGTATCCAGATAACATTAATGTTTGTATTTGTTCTAGTGCTACTCCTCGAGTAACTAAATTGACTGCCATTATGACATAGATTAAGTAATTAATAATTCCTTCACAATTTATTATGTGTTGGCAGTTCATTTACTCCAGAGAGTTTGTGAAAAATACGTAATAAATGCACAACTTATAATATGGCAAACTTTCTGTTGGCTAAGCTAATACAGCTCCATGGACAACAAGTCCATCATCAAGGTTCCCACCAAATTTCGTTAGAATGTGATGAAGATTGTGGCAGCTTCAGGATTAGTCATTTATGATAATCGATTATTCTGACTATTGTATGCTTAAAAAGTTTTCATCCATTTAATAGTTTTTAAAGGTTAAGGCGCGCTATACTGTAGATATTTCTAAAATGTCACAAGAAAGCAAAGAATGTTCCAAGTTCAAGAGTCCCAGGTATCAAACATGCAGTGGAAAAATATGTGTTGTTATACAGCGCATGAGGCAGATTTAAATGAAACTGCTATATCAGTGGACAAATGTTCTATGCCTAGTAGACCTAGGAAGTTTAGCCCGTTTGCAAACATTGTAAGCCCCTGAAAAACCCTTGTGCATATTTAAATGTCATGTGTTTAAATAAAAATTTGTGTTTGTGTTGTGTAACTTGTTTAATAATACTACAATCTTTGTTGCCTAATAACACAATGTGATCTTGCTGTCCAATAATGCCATGTGATCTTTGTTGATTATGGCAATAATACCAAATTTGACCATTGTGTGCATTTGAGGGTGCTATACTCTGCCCAAACCTGTACTATTATGTAACTTTGCAATTATTCAGGATTCTGAGGTCTGTGCCAAATTTCATGAGTTTTGGTATATGTGAAGTGCCATGAAAATCAAAATCAGAATCAGAATGGTGCTAAACAGTAAATAATAATAAAAAGAATAAAAAGAAGATAGCTTGCTCCTGGTGCTCAGGCCCTAATAAATGAACCAAAACAATATGGCTTCCACACCTACAGTGTTAGCTCTGTCTGCAACTCTGGTGCTCATGCCTTAATAATAATAAACTGACCAAAAACAATAGTGCTTTCCATGTTCAGGCCCTATTAATAATAATAATAATAATAATAATAATAATAATAAGAAGAAGAAGAAGAAGAAGAATAAATAGACTAATAAAACAATAGCACTTCAATAGCAGGCTTTTTCCTCTGGTGTTTGGGCCCTATTAATCTAACCAAAACAATACTGTGCAATACAAGATGACTATAAGAGATGGAGGAAATGACAAAAATGCCACTAGAGGGTAGTAAGTGAACATGGGAAGGATGTGGATTCTCTCCATTTCACTTTATCTCTCTGTCCCCCCCCCCGTCTTACTGTTTTTCTTGATTTAAATAACTGACTGTATCTGTCTATGAAGGCAAAATTTTACTAAAACAAGATGATATAGTTTTCATATCTGACTGCGTGACATAGAACATCTGGTCTTTAATGTTTTATAAAATGCAGGCTGCTTTTCATAGTCTATGGTCTGATTGAAATTACGTAGTTTTGTGAATTTACATGCTTTGACATATTATGGCACTTTTTCACTGCATGGTCTTGTGTCAGCTTGAGTTTCTGACAGGTCATTTGACCTTGTACTTTGTTGTATTCGTTTTTTTATTCCTGCTTTTCACAGTTTGCCTGACCCCTGCCTTTTTTGCTTTGTTATTTTTAAAGATCCATATGTTTTTGATTTGTAACTTAGGATGTTATTTACTTAGACTGTGTTGGATTGTATATAACAGGGAGAAATGTAGTGTAAGAATGTGGGGTGGTGCTTGATACTGCAGGTGTAACCAGTGTTTTCCTCACAAAAGGAATATAGCGGTCTATATGGGAATGTTGATCACTATAAATAATTTATACAAACTTAAGGATGCTGGGCTTTTGGAAAATAGGAACCTGATTATAGATTAGTGTGTAAAAGGGGGTCCTAATTTAGTTAAAATATTTTACTTAACAAATAAAACTAGTGTTACAGGGTACTAAACCATAAGGCTTCAGGAAATTCATGGCACTAGAATATAATTACCTGGAAAAAAGGGACAGAACGTTATAGGGCACTGGGCATATAGAAAACAGAATATTCAAACTTTATATGGGCTTGAGTTTATATGACACTGAGTGTAAGATACACTGCATCACTGTATTCAGGTACCAGCAATTTAGAATCAGCACAGGTAGCATCATGGAAATTTAGCCCCCTCGGACTACTTGATATGAATGTCAGTACTTGTATAATACTTCGTTATCATAGAGCACTGGGGTCATAGAAATAAAACCATATTTAGGGTACTAGAAATATCAGCACCTGGGTATATAGGTCACTAACATTGGGGATAAGTTTTTTATAGGGTGTACAGTTAGCTGCTGCAATCACATACTTGTGTGGTGTAGGAAAGACTGCAATAAAACATATGACATTCAGTCTATTTAAATTAAAGTAATTCTAGTGAATAATAGTGTGTGTAAATGTTTAGGTAAATAATTTGCCTTTTTGTTAATATTACATTTTTTATTCATTTATAAAATCCAAATATATTCAGGCATGTGTGAGGAAGATAAGGAAAATGTTTAAGCAAACATTGAACATAGGGATATTATGTGAAGAAGGCAAATTTATAATATTAATTAATACTAAAAAGATTTAGGCCAGCCAATTACTTTATACAAGCTTACAAATGGAAACCAAAAATGTCACATAGTACAGTTTATCAACAGACTTACTGCACACCAGGGCTTGTATTCAAACACCTCCCCCTCTAAAATTTTGCTTCATAGTTACACCTAATAAAACCTTAGATTCAGGGTTTATGAGAGCATAACTGGAGTTTAAGTCTCATAAGCCAACCCCTGGCTCTTTCAATGGGGCACAATGTCTATGGAATAAAAATTTTATAAGGCAGTGATAGAATAAAAAGCTCAGTAAACAGGAAGTTGGGTGGTCTGCGTAGATTGCAAAGGAGTGGGTCCAAATTGGATTTTGAAAAATATTATAAGAGAAACTGGCATAAGCAAATGTACAGTACAATATACAATAATGAGTTAATATACAGTATAATGACTGTTTATTTCCAAATATTAAAATATCATCAAAATTAATAGTGAAATGTTTGGCATGCAATAAACAATGTAGCATATTACATAACAGACGCCACTTTTCATATAAAGATTTTTCTCTATTACTATTTGCTGTGCTTTAATATGTTTTCATTTATCTATAAATATATTAATTTCTTTTCAAGGCATATATGATATTCAGTAACGCTATTCAGATATGAACCAAGAGCTCTTTGTCTCTCCGTGAATTTCAGTTTGAAATGAATGTCCATCATCAAGGACACACAGAAGACAAACATCCAGATTTGTCTCAATTTATTTCTGTGTCTTGCTTTCCAGGAGTGTTATATAGTTCATTAATAAATTGGTACCATTGACGTTTCAAATTTATGACTAAGCATTGTTGTGTAAATGATTTTATTTATCTGATATATTTGAAAATGATCATGCCACACACTTAAACTATTTTGTTTTTCATGTCGTTCAACTCAGATATGTCTCTGCAGCATTTTCCCCCCGGCACATAAAAGACAATTAACCCAAGTAAGTCCTTACCTTGTTTAGTGTTAAACCTGAGCAGAAAGTTCATTTTTATTTTACAGTCTTTTTCCTTGAGTAGCCATAAACTTACATCTGGTTTATAATGACACACACAGATACAGACCTAAAAAAACCTGTATTTTTGTTCCTCCATTTTGTTTTGTCCCTTCACTCTGTGCCTTTTTGTTTGTTAGACTGTAAGAATGCTATTGTTTCCAATTATCTGTGTGTGGCTCATTACAGTTTGTAAATCTAAAATAATTTTATATTCATCTTAATAGTAATCTGTGTTAAAATATAATTGGATGAATTAAAACTTGCGCACAATGCATCACAATCAAAGCTTGCTTTAGTTTAAAATAGTAGTCTTAGCATTGTAGTTTTTATTAGCTAATTAAAAGGCTAGCTAGCTATGATAGTATTCCATGTGATGCATGAGATAATTGTAAAGTGTACATATACTAACAAATATAAATAAATATAAACAAATAAAATATAAATAAATAAAGTCACCCTACTTTGTGTAATGATATTGTATTTACAGCATTAACACACTTTGAGAGATGACATTCAGTTAATATATAATATCTTTGTAAAACATGTGTTTTTATTAATTTCAAAACATTTTTACCTGAGAAAGGTATAGGTTAAGGTGAAGTGGGGTGAGTTTCATTGCCAAACCTATGATTATGGACAGATTATCTACAATCAGGTAAAAATGACAGAGAACTGTTAGAAGAATGGAAGAATGGTTAGGTTTAGTGTAAGAAGGGCAGATGA
This sequence comes from Aspidoras spilotus, assembly GCA_028565295.1. Taxonomy (NCBI): domain Eukaryota; kingdom Metazoa; phylum Chordata; class Actinopteri; order Siluriformes; family Callichthyidae; genus Aspidoras; species Aspidoras spilotus. The sequence continues at coordinate 6,106 of JAOUQV010317369.1, forward strand.
TTTCCCAGTTACAAATGTCAGCATGCTTCACATCATTTATTCATTACCATCCACTCTTTTGGGAAGGGGGGGATTTCAGCAGGAAAAAATGGGTTTACTTAAAGTATGTGGGGAATAAGTGGTTCGTTTGAAGATAGCTACAGACTCTGCCATTTGAACATGGTAGATGGGGAGATTTTGACCTTGTCAATAGAGAGGACAAGGTCCTGATGGGTACAAGCGTTATCTGGAAAGAATAGCACCTCCTTCTTGTCTGGGGAGAATTAATTAGGTGTCATCAGCATAACAGAGATATGAGAAGGCATGTGAGTATATGACCTCACCAAGAGAGTGAGTGTAGAGTGAGAACAAAAGAGGACTCTCCACAATACCAGATACAAGGTAGGAATACCTGTCTACAAGGTAGGAAGCAAACCATCACCAAGCTGTTCCTTGGATTCTAAGTCTCCCAAGGATGGACAAAAGGGTCTCATGGTTAACTGTATAGAATGCTGCTGAGATGTCCAGGAGGATGAGGATGGAAGTCAGTTTGGCTGATTGAGCTGCGTGCAAACTGTCAGTGACGGCCAGGAAGTCTGTCTCAGTAGAGTGTGCCGCTTTAAAGCCAGACTGGTTTTTATCTTGGAGGTTGTTCTGTGAAAGATAAAGAGATAGCTGGTTATATACAGTGCATTCAAGTACTTTAGATAAAAAGGGGGAAGTGATACCGGACTTTAGTTTTTGAAGCATCTAGAGTGGGTTTCTTCAGTAAAGGTGTGATCCTGAACTCTTAATTGAGGAAGGCACATGACCAGATGACTAAAAGTTGTTGATGATGTAGGTGGTGAATGGTAGGAGGGCGGATGAAATAGTATGAAACACTAAGGAAGGTAGTGAATCTAGTGAACAGGTTGTAGGATTGTAGGATTTCATCTGTTTAGAGAATAGAAAAATGCTTTAAATATGGGAGAGAATTATATTCAATTCAATTAAATTCAATTTTATTTATAAAGTGCTTTTAACTATAAGCATTGTCCCAAAGCAGCTTTACAAAGAACGTTTTTATCCCAGATGAGTAAAGCTGGCAAGGATTATATGAGAGATAGGATTTACCTGATCAGTTGGAGCTAAAGCACTGGCAGATGTCAGCAGTTTTCTTGTCATAGAAGAGTCATCGGCAGATAGTGAGCTAGGAGGCTAAGTAGCCGGTGGTTTGAGAAGTGAGGAAAAGATGTTATGGAGCTTCTGAGGGCCACCGAAATATTTCTCCAGCTTCTTTCTGTAAAAACAAGTCATGAGAATTTAGACACGAGGTCGAGGTACTGAGTGAGATCAATCTTAAGTAGCGATTTCCTCCACTTTCTCAGCTGATCTCAGTTCTCTCCTGTTGCTGCGTAAAACATCAGAGAGCCAAGGAACAGGGTTAGAAGAATTCCTTTGTTTGAAAGATAAGGGGCAAAGGTGGTCAATAAAGGGGAAAGTGAAAAAATGAGTGTCTGTAGCAGAGTTCAGAGACAAGGTAGAGAAGGATTCAGGGTCTGGAAGGGATTCTAGACTTTGGGAAGTTATAGAGGAAGGGGAAATCGTGTGAAGGTTAGGGGAAATCGAGTAGGGGAGGGAGTCAAAATGGTAGTGTTAGGTTGGGGAGGGAGAGGAATTGTAAATGTTACCAAGTGAGAATCAGAAGTGTAAACCGGTGTAACCACAATTTTAAAAGCTGCAGAAGGTAGACGCAAGAAGAGCAGAGCTTGTCGCTAGAGAGTTTGAAGTCTCCCAGAACCGTGAGATGGGTGTTGTCAGTGGGCAGAAGGCTTAGGAGTGAGTCTAGTTCTTCTAGGAACTCACCTAGGAACTCACCTAGAGCACACTTAGACCTATTTTACAGACACCTAACAGATGTCTTTGGAATGAGGGAGGAAACCGGAGCACCTCTGACAAAACCTACAGGGAGAACACACCCACCAGGGATTAAAGCCAGGTCTTTCTTGCTGCTGACATGTTCCACTTATATGCACTTTAGTCTCCTTTCCGTGACATGTCAAACTGAGCTCCTTTGAAATGTATTTGTAATTATCGCCTAGGATTGATTATCGGTTTGCACTTTAGTAAGTTGTCTTGGCCACCTCTACATGACTAAATACAAGTTTCAGCAATATGCTTGGCTGATTAGATATTTGTGTTAACATGTAATTTGAACAGGTGTAAATAACCTAATAAAGTGGTTGTTGAGTAAAATGTACAATGAGCCCGTAACACAGATGTGGAGACAATTGCAAATTTATTTTAGCACACTCAAAAAAAAAAGCATGAGCAGCACAGAGTGTTGGGATATAAACAAGCACACGGGATTAACAACAACACAAGATGTTAAAAAAGCTCAGAGAATATGACTGTAAGTAACTTCGGCAGGGGATCCACAACACTATGGCTCTCAGTAGTTCTGTAAAACATGCATAAGAACACATAAGGCTAACAGTGCTAATGGATAATATAGACATAGTACATAAAGCACACAAGAGAACATAGACACATAGTCCATAGAGAAACACTGGTCAGTACATAGCAATCTGTACTGACCTATGAGGAACTTTAGCCTAGAATGATCTTAAATTCCTTACTGTGAGAGCTGATTGCAGCTCTCCTAATTAGTTTCATGGTGCCTGCATGTCTAATTAGTCAATATAGTGTGTGAGTGCAGAGACATGACAGAACCCTCCCTCAAAGGCTAAATCCAGGAGCCTTTCTTTCCCCCTTGGACCTACCAGGTTTACGAGGAGCTGGTTTCTGAGGGTACCTTTTATGAAAGTCCTCCATTACCATAGGATCCAGAACATCTTCAGCCATGACCTAACTGTTTTCCTCTGGACTGTATTTCTCACTGGAAATCAGGTATTGAAGCTTTTCCCAACGTCGTCGGGAGTCTAGAAGGTCTTTAATTGCATACACAGCATCATCCTCCACAGGCTTGTTTGGTGCCTGATTTTCCTCTACTTCAGCTAGGGGACCTATTGTAACTGGCTTAAGCTGACTTACATAGAAAGTGGGGTAGATGCAGCAGTGATGAGGTAGATGGACCTGGTATGTGACCTCGTTAATCCTTGTATGTGCAGATGTTTAGTGGTCACCCAAACTCCCCTGGTAAATAAGAGTGGTTCCCCCCTCCGTCTTTGGTCCGTTTCATGATAGCAATGGCGTTGGCTAGTTTATGGGTAGTTTATGAGAGACCAGACCCTCTCAATCTTCTTGAACCAGTCATCGTATAGCAGATTATTAGTGGGGTTGGCATTCCATGGATATAATGCAGGCTGATACCCAAGTACACACTGGAACAGTATGAGTCCAGTAGCCGAGTGGCTCAGAGAGTTCTGTGAGTACTCCGCCAACGTTAAGTATCTGGCCCAATCCCGGGGTCTATGCTGGCAGACCATCCTGAGGAATTTGATGAGTTCCTGATGCACCCTCTCTGCTTTACCATTGGCCTTAGGATGATACCCAGAAGTGAGACTTACTGAGATCCCCAGCTTGTCCATGAAATGTTTGCAGACCCTAGAGGTGAAATTAATGCCCCGGTTACTAACCACATCCTTAGGGAGGCCTAAATACCGAAATACTCCCTGAAAAAGCAATTCTGCAGTTTCCATGGCTGTGGGAAGAACAGTACTGACTTGGAGAACTGATCTATAACCACCAAGATAGTGTTGTTACCTTCAGAGGGCGGCAGACTGGTTAAAAAATCCAGGGCTATATGGGACCGCTTGAGCACATGCTGAACATGACTTGACAAACTTGTTAATATCTTGGCTTGTGTTGGGCCACTAATAGATTTAATAAGCTTCAAAATATGTCGAGTTCCTGGGTGACCTTAACCTGAAGTTACATGAGCCCAAGAGATGAGACAACCTCGTAAAGCATTGGACACATACAGATGTCCAGTGGGACATTGGTTGGGTTGCTCCCAGATCTCTTTGTGGAGTTCCTACCGGATTGTATTCATAAACTTCTCTAGAGGAACAAGAGAAGTTCCCTGGTCTATAAGAGATGGCAAAGTTGAAATAGGCAAAAAACAGGGTCCACAGAGCTTGCCTTAGATAAAACCCTTTTGGCTGCCTTTAGATACTCTAGGTTCTTGTGATCAGTGAAGGTAATAAAAGGATGAACAGCCCCTCTGACAAGTGTCGCCATTCTTAAAGAGCCAGTTTAAGAACCAAGAGTTCATGGTCCCTATCATCATAGTTGCGCTCTGCAGGAGATAATTTCTTAGAGAAGAACACTATTGTATAAAGTTTAATAGGTTCTCCCTGATGTTGGGACAGGACGGCACCCACTCCTGTCTCAGAAGCATCTACCTCCATACAGAATGGCAACTCACAGTTGGGCTGCTTTAGAATAGGGACCCTGGTGAAAGCACCCATTCAACGCACCTTTAGCTTCCATAGACCAAGACAGGCGCTTGGGGTTCCCTTTGAGCATGTTCATTAGTTACGTGGTAATTGAACTGTAGAAATTGGCGAACCAATTGGGGGATTGGTGATCCTCTTCCCATCTTTACTTCTGAAATCCGCCACCACTCCTAAATGCTCTTTTTACTACCAGTAATGTTAATGCCATATTGGCAATTTACCTGATAAGTTGCAATTGTTTATACCTTAACTTTTCCAGCCTGTTATTGTCTTGTCCGAACTTTTTTTGAGATGTGTTGCTGTCACGAAATTTCAAATGAGCCAATATTTGGCATGACATTTCAAAATGTCTTACTTTTGACATTTGATATGTTGTCTATGTTCTATTGGGAATACAGTATCCGTTTTTGAACATTTTACAGTTTATACTTTGTCCCAACCTTTTGAGAATCAGGATTGTAGTTATAGTTGTCTTCTATCCTCATATTACATTACAAAACCAATTAATGTTTTTTATTTCATAGTGTTCCTAGCATTCTCAGCATGTCTGGTTTGCTGTAAAAAGATTAAGACAGGTTACACACACACATACATACAAATACACTCACTTTCCAGACAGCACTCTGCAAAATGAGGTCTTTTCTTGAATGTCCAAAACACACACACAAAACATGTCAATTTTACAACCCCAATGGCAATGACGTTGGGACGTTTATAAAACAAAAATAAAAACAGAATATGATGATTTTCAAAACTTTTTTTAAACCTTTTCATATTCACTGCAATACACTAAAAGAAAAGATATGTAATGTTCAAATTGATAAAGTTTATTGTTTTTTTCGCAAATATTTAGTCATTTTTGATGCCTAAAACATGTGCCGAAAGAGTTGGGACAGGGGACAAGAAAACACCTGTTTGAAACATTCTACAGGTGAACAGGATAATTGGAAACAGGTGTCATTATTTAGTATAAGGGAAACATCTGTGAAAGGCTTAGTCGTTCACAAGAAAGGATTGGGTAAGGGTTACCATTGTGTGAACAACTGCGTGAGCAAATAGACCAACATTTCTCAAAATTCATTTGCAATTTAAGAATTTCATCATCTACAGTCAAACATATCATAAAAATATTTTTATTGAATCTTGAGACATGTCTGCAAGTTAAAGGCAAGTTCGAAAACCAACATTGAATGCCCATGACCTATAAGATAGGAGAATCAAACATAACACATGTTTGATAAGAGAGAATCAAACATAACACAGAGGTTTCCTAGCAGTGGTAACAGGAAAAACAGAGGTGTCTTCAACAAGAAGAACAGTGCAAGAGAAAGAGGAGAAACCAGCTTTAGTGCTGATGTATAGAAGTTCAGTTTTATCAGTGTTTATTTGAAAATAGTTCGTCCACAGTTAAGATCATGAAGACACATAGCGAGGGAGATAGTAGGAAAGGGATCAGGGGTTGTATTTATGCAGCAACTGATTGGCTGTGACCGGAACCGCCATGTTATTAGCATAATCGGCTCTAACAGGTAACTGCCAAATCACTTGATTTTAGCAGAGTAGGGCTCTATGATTTCCACAGTGCAGAAATATGGAATTGTAAAATGGACGTCAGAAATGACTAGTGTGTTTTGGAGAGACAATAGCCGTTTATTTAATTTAGTACACAGTGAACGAAATTCTAAAAGACACGGAGAGGAAATGGACTCTCAAAACAAAATGGGAGCAAACATAAAACGCCACATGAGATTCACAAAACAAGCTAAGGTATCATTTACAGCTGCTCTTCAACACTCTGGCTATGGGAACAAAAATATAGCACAGTCCACAAAAAACATAGCACAAAACACCTGAGAACAGTTCATACAATGTGCGGCCCTATAATGCTATACATATTCCAAAATAGAAAACATTGAGTGAAACATAATGTAAAAAACTTTGCTCTGGAATCAATACTTCAGAGGTGCACACACCCTTTCAGCATGCAAGCTACTTATAAAATGGAGTTAAAATGACAAACCTACTATACAAATTTAAAACATATATTCATATATAAACATATTAAAAATTCTGTATTTGTACACAATACAGGTGTTAGACAATGAAACTGAAACACCTGTCATTTTAGTGTGGGAGGTTTCATGGCTAAATTGGACAAGCCTGGTGGCC
>JAOUQV010317383.1:0-12650 GCA_028565295.1 Aspidoras spilotus
GGAAAGTGTACTTTTACCGCTTTATAAGAACAAGGGTGATGTGCAGAGTTGTATATACATTCTAGGAAGGAGACCTGTTTAATTAATTAAAACATTTTAAAACTCTGTGTCATAACATTCTTATTCTTTCATGTAAAAATGCCATTAAACTTTAATTTGTAGAGACAGGTCTCCCCGTAAGCTGTATAAATATATTAAATTTTTTATCAATTTATGATCATTTGATCAGTCCCACCGCCTTAAATATCCCCATAGACCTCCATGTTACATTTTCCCTTACATGTTCGATTTTACCTTTTTTCAAAACTGTCATGTCTCTGCCATTTTTGGACAATACATGTATGTTTTACATCATAACAAATTGATAATATCTCGCACAAAATCTCAGTTAAGAAATAAGAAATTCCAAGTAAAATACACAAATGTTGAGCGTGCACCGTCTCCATTATTCAGCTTGGTTTTTTTTTCAGTTTTAATTGTGAAATTATCTTTAAAACATTTTAAACGTTCAGTTAGAGACACTTTAATTATAAATCAGAATTCTACAAAATTTCATGTATGTATCCACTTTGTGAACTCACACACACATCAGTACGGGGAGGAAAGGAGAAATCATCTTTGGCTTGAAATGGCATAAATAAAAATCTAAAATACAAATATTTACATTAATGTATGAATAAAGTAGCCCTAATTACACATTATTTGTGATATTGACATAATACCAACTGCATTTAACATTACTGTCCTGTGGGCTAAAAGGCTGCATTTATACACAGAATTGCACAAAAGCAACACATATCGCGCTTTATGTAGTAATTGCACTTTCTAGTTAATAATATTATTATTATTCAACCAACATTTTGTTACCTATCTCTTCAGGACACACATTGTAACATCCAGGAATGTTTGGGAAATAAAACATCTCAAACCGGGTGCCCGCTGTGCTCAAAATTTCCCGTTGACTTTGCACCCATTTTTGCACTGCTGTAACTCTGTCAATTATGTGTCTGTCAACCGGTATTCCGGTCCCATCATTAGGAATATTTTAGAAAAAATATAGGTATAGCGATATTTTAAATATGTTATGAGTTATGAGTGCTTGTTTAGAAGGTGTGTCTGAGGTAAAAAACAGGGTTTTTATGTTTAACACTGCATTAAAAATAAATGGGAGGTTGCTCAAAAGTGATATAATTCACAAAAAAATCGTCTTTAAAATCCAACAACATTCTCCTAGAAAAGCTTTTCGAATGTAACATAGTACAACCATATCCCATTTATTAAAATTTCTATAAGAAATAAACAATATAGCATTATAATTATGATGAACACTGATCGGGGAAACAGAGTTAGAGGTTAATTAATGCATGCTGGTGAGGGAATGGGTTTTATTTATTTTAAACTTTCTTATTTTACAGGACTTGTGGAGGAGTCACCTGAGGGGCAGGAATATTAGGAGTGGAGGTAGCTGGCCCATTCCCACGGCTAGAGGTTGAGAGTTGATCCTGACCCCCCGAAAATTGACAAGTGCATGAGTATATTAGTCCTGTATTTTTTCTTTCTTATTTTGGTTTTAGGGCATGTAGTATGTCATTAGGACCACTCAAGTATTTATTCCATTGATCATATGATTGCTCAGCCTGGACCACTTGCCATCAACTAGGGGAAAATTAATTCTAAATTTTGAAAGTGAAAAATGAAAGTGATACATTTTGCCACTACGTTTTACACACAGCGGAATTGGTCTTCTGCATTTAACCCATCCGTGCAGTGAAACACACAAATGCACATTTACATACACATTTACATACATACACAAATACAATTTTATGATATATTTCAAGGTATAATAGATAATAATGTCAGGGAAGCTATCCACCAGCTGAAGCTGAGTAGAAGTCTTGTGATGCGGTAGTACAATGGCCCTAAACATTGAACTATATCTACTACGGAATTACTAAAAAAGAAAATCTGCATTTTGAAGTGGCCCAGTCAGTTTCCAGACAAGAGTCCAATAGAGATGAAATTTGGAATGACCTCAAGAAAGGTGTGCTCACCAAACATCCTAAGAATATGCATCACAGCAGCTATCGGAAATAGTTGTTAGAGGTTATTCTTAATTAATCCAAGGGTTCATTTTTTTTTTTTAATCAGAACTGTAAATGTTTAATTACACATCCATTAAACATAACATTTTATAATTGTTTGTGTGGTATTTGATTAAACATTGTGATTGTCTATACCTTGGGCTAAGATCAGATTTAGAGAAGATCACATTGTAAAACATTGATTAATGCAGAAAACCACATAATTTCAAACTTTTCACATATTTCTTGCCACTGTATGTATGTATGGTTGTTTGTATGTATATATGCATACACACACATGCACACACGCTGTACATAAACTGCAATTAAAGAAAATAAGCATTAATGATTAAATAAAAATATATGACATTTGGAGAATAAACTGTCTTATATTATGTTAAATTTTATGACTTTAATACAGGCAATGTTACATGCAGTTAATTATTTTACTGAATACCGTAAAACAAAATAAAGCATTTATTAGTTCTGATCAAATTAGGTTCCAACAATGAGCATTTGATCTGCTGCCTCTGGAAATACTGTGGCATTGATGACATACAATGACATTTGTGCAATGTATTTTAACAAATATAATGGTTAGATTTTTTTTACATATAGATTTTGTGTATGAATTTTCATTGGGGCGACATGGCCTCAAAGCAAGAAGATTCCCGGTTCAAGCCCCTGGTGAGGCGACTCTGGATATTTCTGTGTGAAGTTTGTTCAGGTGCTCTAGTTTTCCCTCGCATTCAAAAGACATGCATAATTGGTTAATTGCTGCCTCTAAATTGCCTGATAATGTGTGAGTGATTGTGTGTGTGTGCGCCCTATGATAGATTGGTGTTCTGTCTAGGGTTGCTCCTGCCCCTCCACCTAGTTTCCATATGGGCACAGGTTTTCCTGTGACCCTAAACTAGGCGGGTATAGGACCCTAACCGGGTATAGGACCTCATTGATTAATTTTTTGAAGACCACTGAGAATTTCATAAGCCTCTGCAAGCCATGGCGGTCTTACATAGTGATGGTGTTAAGTCCCCGATAGTTTATGCAGGATGCAGGGTTCTGTCTTTTTTCCTGACAAATAAGAACCCTGCACCTGCTGTGAAGCTTGAGAAGCTTGAGAGTTCCATGTCTCCACAGTGTCCTTTATGGGCTTCTTGGGCTTGGGTGTCCAAGGTAACACTGAGCATGGATCCGATGGAAAGCAAAGCAATCCGAGAATGGCCTCGCCCCACCAATAGTTCATTTTGTGAGAGATTTCAGCTTTATCGATGCCCCATTATGATGCTTACCTACAAAAGGTACCCACAAAAAGGTTTGTTTCAGTGGACGGATGAGGCTGAGACTGTTACGACACTCCTATTATTTTACAGTAGCATCGTGAGAGAAAGTAAAATATCTCCCCCCAGGTTGCATGGGGCTGGTTGAATGTTGGTTGAATTACTATGTCTGTCTGTGTGTGTGCACATGCCAGGTGTCTTCGGGGGCATGACCGCTCTAGAGGCATGGGTCTAATCCTCATGTTTTATTTAGTTAATTATTTCTCTGTTTTTGTCTGTGCACAGCTGCTGGCTTTTGAGGATTTAACCAGCAGCCACCTTAACCCACTTCTCACCTGCCACGATCCTCACCATATCACCCACAGAGTGTGCTTTATGTCTCGTATAGTTTGGCAAAAGGGAACAGTGAACCTCATCCTCGATTATTTAGTGAGGTTTCATGGCCTGTCCATTAATTGGTGTAATGTTAGCAGTATCTTTTAAAGAGCATTTTATTAAATTCTCTAAGCCACTGCAAGCCTTTCCTTTTTACTTTCACCTGGAATCAAATGGCCCAAGGCAGAGTGTGAACCAGGATCTTGCTTGATCAATGTGCTGACTAACTTCCTCAAACCCCTCCACCTAGTCCGACCGGCTGGTGTGGGCCGAATAAGCACACAACACATCCCCTCTTTCAGCTTAGCGGTTTATCTGGCAATGTCAGGAGGCCTGCAAGAAGGCCTGTATCTCTCTCTTGGCCAACCAACATGCAACTAAACAGAGAGTGGTCACAGGAAACACCAAGGCATGCTCCTTCCATCCAGGGTCACGATGCCCTCCACCAAGGATCTCCTCTCTAGAGTTGGGTCCAGAAAATGACCCCTCGGTATGTGGGCCATTTTATATCGAGCACAAGATTAACCCAAGATTTTTTCTCTCTTACTTTTTCGGGATAGGTCCTATTTCCCATGACCCTAATATTTATGCCACTTTTTCCATTTTGGATAATGGACTATTTCCAGAATTACTCCAGGTTTTGATGGTCTTGGGTGATTGCAATTTAGATTGTACTTTGTGATTAATATAGGTCTTAATGCATCAACCCTGTTAACTTGTTATCTTGCTATTTTCCTCCATCATATGATTAATGTGGTGGATTTTAAAGGCATTGCACGTGTTAATTTACTACCCCCAATAGAGTTTTTTGTAAAGTGTTTGGTAATGGCTTACACTATATAGTTGCAGTCAGTCCAATCCCTCTTTTCACTCACTCAGGATCCTCTCAGGACTTCACTGTGGCTGCTATTGCTCAGTCTGCTAAGATGCATAAACAGTGTTCTGTGGCTTGTAGGATGCCTCCTCGAAAATGTCATATATGCCCAAATTTTCAGCATTGTATCTGTACAATCACACTGGAATACATAGGAAAAAAGTGATTTGAAACAAAATCTGGCCTGTCAATTAAATACATGTAGGGTGGGCTATAATAAATAGACATAATTTTTTTTAGCCCAGTAATGCTGGAACAAGTAGTGGTTCATGGGTTCATGGGCTCTGGTGTTAATGTTTGTGCTACTCACTGTTAGATCTTTTTTCAGTATTCAAGATTTGAATGCCTAAGAAGCAAGTAGTTACTTGTAAAGTTTTTTTAATAAACGGGTTATGAAACATTATTTGTGTAGTGTATTTTAAGTTATTGCTTGAAACATTGTGAGTCACCGGAGTCAAAAGTCAGGTTAATTCACATAACAGTATAATCCAGGCAAATTGTAGTAAAACAGTATTCGAAAATCAATATGAAAATGACAATCCAGAGTTAGTCAATTAGCAAACAGATTAAACTAGTCAATAAGAGTCTAAAGTCACAGTCACTAGATAAGAATCTGTGCATGAGACTCTAAGTGCAATCAAGGGGTTGTCTTTAAGCTGGAAAGTACCTTGAACTTTCATAACATTGCCATTGTTACTAGTGTAGACAATTGTATATAATATATTGTAGGTTTTATTAAAATTAATGGTTAGCTGAACCTATGTAAATATAAATTATTGTATACAATTGTATTTTTTTACAAATTAAGTTTATACAATTGTTTTATAGTATGTAACTGATCATACCTAGCTGGATATTTCTTACGCAATAAAAGTAAGCGTATAATATCCTTTAGCATGCTATTCTCACTGCATTAGGTGGTCATGGGAATTTTTACATCCATTCGTTTCATCAGACCACAAACAAATCCAGAGGAAGCCAATTAGTTGACAATGCTTCACAAATACAACAAACAAATCTTGTATAATAAAAGCATTACAGCTGGACCTGCAGGAGTAGCCCTATTTAATGATAAAGAGTGCACTGAATAGATGTGGCAGTGGCTGAATGCAGTATAAAAGAAAGGATCAAAGTGGCTAAGATTCTGCATAATATGTAATTTAACAAATAACAAATGTTTTATATTTTATAGAAATAGAACATGTGACAATTTAACTTGCAATGGTTCTTGCTATTGTGCTATATGAAGCTTGTATATATTCATCAATGATGTGATATGGTCCAATTAGGATATTCTCAGTCTTTCACATCATCACGTCACGTCTTTGTTCTCTCTGGCTATCTTGTATTCTAGCTCAGAATTTGTTACCCTATATCACAAATATGTGAATGAGTCCACTTGCTGAAAACTTCTGCCTTCCACCATGATCTCCAGTATGCTGTCAGTGTTGGTCATTTCTTTCATTGTAGTTTACAAATGTACTGCATGTATAAGCAAGTAGGTATATGTTACATTTCTGGTGAGTATATTTATAAGATCTTTTTTGTGACCATTTTGTGACTATGGCACCCCGTGGTAATATAGATAAATGGATCCGTACCTGTAAATGAATGGGAAAAAGATGACACTTTGCAATGAGCCTTAGGACAAAAACAATGTCCTGCTTATTTCTTCATAATGTCATTGGAATTGTACAAGCTGTGCCTCTGTGCACAAGGCATCAAACTCTAACCATTATTTCCAAACATATCCTGGCACATTCAGTGAACCTTTCTGAACTTCCAGTCCCAAAATCTAAAATAAATTTTATACGGTAGTCCACTATATATTATATTTTCTGTCATGTCTGCGGCTACTATAGGACTCCCAAGGACTCTGACTATGCTACCCAGGGTTCACTGTTTCCAGTAATGAGCTTTTCATCTGTTCCTAAATGAGTGAGTGCTTCAAGATCTGCTCTATAACTTTCAAATCAGTGTTAAGTGTTAGGCTCCCTTCTGATCAACATATTTCTATCAATCATGTTTTGTGTTGCTAAGCCTTGCTCGTATATCGGTACATCTTGCCATTTATTGCTATAGTTTATGTTTTGTGACAGAGTTTATTTATTTCAAGGATTATTCTAGACTTTTTGCTTTTTTAACTGATTTTGTGTTTACCTGTTCATGTTTCAGCAAGGCCTAGTTGACTCTACGTTCATTTGTACCTTTGTTTTGATTATCTGAGCTGAAAAATTAAATTTTTTGTGTTTTTTCTCCCTCATTTTTTTTTCTCCTAACGCTCTGCTGTTTTTAGCAGGTTTGCTGCTATAACACATTCCTGTCATTGTTCAGACATGCTAGCAAGTGTCTACTCAATTTGTTCAAGGGTACTAGCTGGATCACTGAGTATTCCCTGGAATTACAGACCATCATTGCGGAGAGTGGATGGAACAATCTTGGCCTCAATGCATCTTTCTGGAAAAGGGTGAATCCCTAGGTGCTGAAGGAATTGGCAGGATCAAAACATGGCTTTAGACTTGCTGATTAACACCAGCATAAAACATGACAACTTTATGAGCAATACCTGCTGCCAGCCTTGTTTAGTCTCACTTCAGCTCTCAAGAGAAGATTTGCCATGCCCAGCTTCATCTCTGTTTCTATTGTGGTGGAGGTGGACACGTTGTTCAACAATGCCCAGTCATGCCTTGATTTATGATCAGTGGAGGTGCTGCCCAATTAGCTCTTAGTGCTGCTAAAGCAAAATATTGTCACCATCGATCACGATATTCTTCTTCATAGGCTAGACGATGTTGTTGAAATTAAAGGAACAGCCCTGTCATGGTTCAGGTCTTATTTGACTGACCATTATCAGTTTGTAGAGTTCTGTCATTGGCCCGTTACTATTTTCTATATATATATGCTACCTCTGAGTAATATTATTAGAAAGCATGATATCAACTTTCACTGTTATGCTGATGATATGCAGTTATATGTGTCAGCCAATCCTCACGACAGACATCAATTTACTCGAGTTGAGGAATGTGTAAAGGACATTATACAGTGGATGTTAATCAATTTTCTTTTACTTTACTCTGTTAAAACTGAAGTATATGTATTAGGATCACAGTTAGCTAGAAGTAAAGTTTCTGATATTTTATTATCTCTGGATGGTCTTTCAATTACACCATGTACAGCTGTAAAATACCTTGGTGTGATTATTGATTCTAGACTTTCCTTCAAATCTCATGTAGATAATACCACCAGAATAGCATTCTTTCACCTTAGAAACATTGGTAAGATCAGAAATATGCTGGCACTGAATAATGGAGAAAAACTTTCCCACTACCTTAGTGACTTCTAGTTTCTTACGATCCACCATGCCTACTTCGATCAAAAGATAACTACAGCAGGGGGCAGATCGTTCTCTTATCAAGCCCCACATCTATGTAATAGTCTTTCAGTTAGTGTTCGGGACTCAGACACAATCTCAGTCTTCAAGTCTAGGCTGAAAATGTATTTATTTAGGCAAGCATATCCTTCGTAGTCTCTATAGTTCAGGGCTCAAGAGCTGGAGGGTTCATAGAGTGTTTTGGTAAACTTGGATGTTTGGATGCTGTAGATATGGTGTTCTTGTGATGCAATTCTATCACTAAATTCTTCCAGTTGAGTTTTTACTAAAAAGTTCTATTTTGGTTTTATCTGACCACATGATATTCTGCCAATCCTCTTCTGAATCATCCTTCAGATGGGCCTGGACATGTACTGGCTTAAGCAGGGGGGACACCTGGCACTGCAGGATATGAGTTTCTCTAGGCATAGTGTGTAGCCATTTTCATTTGGTCCTAACTTATCATTTTGACCCCACATGATGAGATCTTGCATGGCACCTAAGATCAATGGACTTGTATGTCTTTTATTTTGTTACAATAGTTTCCACTTTAAAAATCCTACAATATAATTAATTAAAATTTTGTTCCTAATTTGTCTCTCATAGGTAAAGTGTACCTATGATGAAAATGACTGTCCTCTCATTTTACTCTCATTTAAGTAGTGGAACTAGCACATTCAGTGGTTGACTTTATACTTTTTGGCCCCACTGCATTTGACCATGAAATAGTTTTTTATTTATTATTATTATTATTATTATTATTATTATTATTATTCTTTCATTTGCGGGTGTTTGCGCATGCACAGTTCCTAAGTAGGTATGTGGATACATAGGAGTGGATCTGCTTTGTGGTGGAGTAAAGACTCGTGATTGCTTTCGCTGATCATTTATGACAGTAACTTAAGGACAATATATGCTTTCACGGCAGAGTCTCCACCAGAAAAAATCTCTATATTAGTCATTTTAAAAATAAAAAGGCACTAGAGGGGTCTGAAAACTTTGTAAATATATTGACAAATTGGCACCTCTAGAAGAATATCAAGTAGGTTTTTTCACCGATGTTAAATGTAATAGATAATTAGACAAGCACAAGCCTTAAGTTACTTCTGATTGGTTTATGCCTACCATACATAGTTTTGGCACAAAGGACTGATGGATTGGTCTGGGAATGGTTATCTCAGTCAGTAAATCAGAGTTATTTGAACTAAGTTTATTATAATTAAAAAATATAGAAATAATTGAATGGAGAAATAAGCAGGGGAAATGTCAAGTGTGGCATGTGATGTGATAATGGGTCAAATTGTGTGACTGTCACACTCAAAGCCTGACACTTGGCAACATTGTAATTAAAAAAAAATTAGAACACAGACAAGGATGTTAAGTGTTTCATCCCAAAGTTTCTTCTGAAGTATGTACAGTGGAATTTCCATCCCAAAAGAACCACAGGCAGAACGTCTGTAAATTTCACTCAATTAAATGTCCTACTAGGCATAGTGCCTATATACATTGTAGAAATTGTAGAAATTGTCAGTTACTTAAAAAACAAGTCTCTCAGCAAAATATGGCAATAATATACATCTTTCACAATAAATTATTAATAAAGATTTATCACAAAAAGTGAAATGCATATATTATATAGAATTTCCTAATCCTGTCCCTCCTGTTAACTCCCAACGAGAACCTTAACATCTTAAGCTCTGCAACCTCCAGCTCTGCCTTCTGTCAGTGCCACTGTCTCTAAACCATACTACAAGGCTGGACTCACTTCTCTCTTATAAACCTTTCCTTTCATTTTTGCTGAAACCCATTTGTCACACATCACTCCTGACACTTTTCTCCATCAACTCCATCCTGCCTGTACCCTTCTTCACTTCTTTTCCACACTCCCCATTTCCCTGAAGAGTTGATCCTAAGTACCTGAACTCCTGCATCTTTGTGACCACTTCTTCCCTGTAGCCTGACAGTTCTACCTTCCTCCCTCTCATTCACACACATGTATTTTGTCTTACAATTGTTTACTTTCATTCTCCTTCTTTCCAGAGCATACCTCCACATCTCTAAATTCTCTTCTAGCTGTTCCCTGCTCTCGCTACAGATCATTCACTTATCAAGCCCCACATTTATGGAATAGTCTTCCAGTTAGTGTTCGGGACTCAGACACAATCTTAGTCTTCAAGGCTGAAAACGTATTTATTTAGTCCAGCTTATTCTTTATAGTGCCCATAGTTCAGGGCTCAGAGATGGAGGGTTCAGGGATGTTTGGATGCTGTCGGGCAGCCACTCTCACAAGATTTTGTTGACGGTGGAGTGGCTGGCTGCTTTATGTCCCAGGGATCCCTCATGTCTGTGTCACCTTCTGGTTCTACCCTGTAGTTATGCTGCCATAGCACTAGTCTGCCGGAGATTCTCCATGCTCTCTGCACAACTTGTGTTTGAATTGTTTATTAGATATTTGATTGTGTCTAACTCTCTTTATTTTCTTTCCCTTTCTCTCTTTTCTTCCTTTCTCTTTACTATCCTCTCTCTCCCCCCACAATAAAATTCAAATCATTCTTGAAATCTGTTTCACACAAACACGTCTTGCTGGCTATCTTATATCACTTAAACCATCTGAATACACATGTATTTAAAAAACAAAGGGTTGTTGAGAAACAATTAATAGCCCAATGTAAGGTGGGGTAGTGTCCTCAGACAAATCTCAGGAAATATAATGTCATATAATGTGAAAGTTTAAAAATTCCATATTTTATTAAGAATAGAACATAGACGGAATATCAAATGTTTAAACTGGGAGAATGTATCATTTAAAGAGAATAACTGGGTGATTTTGTGACATCAACACATTTAAAAAAATTGGGACAAGGCCATTTTTAGCACTTTGAGACATCCCCTTTTCTCTTTACAACAGTCTGTAAACGTCTGGGGACTGAGGAGACAAGTTGCTCAAGCTGAGGGATAGGAATGTTAACTCATTATGTAAGAATGTAGGATTCTAGTTGCTCAATTTTTTTTTTGGGGTAAATCTTTTTTGATGCGCCAAATGTTTTCTATGGGTGAAAGTTCAGTGCCTATACCTTTCTTCTATGCAGCCATGATCCTGTAATTGATATATGTTTTGGTTTGGCATGTCATGTTGGAAAATGCAAGGTCTTCTTGATGGTGTCCTTCCAGATGTGTAAGCTGCCCATGCCACACACACTAATGCAACCCCATACTTTTAGAGATGCGGGCTTCTGAATTGAGCATTGATAAAAACTTGCGTCGTCATTCTACTCTTCATCCCTGATTTCCATAAAGAACTTTTGAAAAAGAAAAAAAAATTATTTATCTGACCACATAGCAGTTTTACACTTTGCCACTATAAATGAGTCCATTTTAAATAAATATCATGAGCACCCCTTGTGGTTTTCCAGCCTTGAACTTTACTTACAGAGATTCCTTTAGATTGTTTGATGATATTTTGCATTGTAGATGATATGTTTAAATTCTTTGCAATTTTACAATTTCTAACTCCTTCATGACATCGCTTCACTGTTTGTCGGCACAGAATTAGGGTGATTGGTGATCTGTACCATGTACATCTTCTGAGAGCCTCTGCTACTCCAAGATGCTCTTTTTATAACCAGTTATGTTAATTCCCAATTGACCTAATAAGTAACTGTTTATATCTAAAACTTTTCCTGCCTCGTATTGCCCCATCCGAAATATTTTGGCACGAAATTTCAAATGAGCTAATATTTGGCATAAAATTTAAAAATGTCTAATTTTCAGAATTTGATATGTTTTCTATGTTCTATAGAAAATACACTAGTTTTTGAGATTTGTAAATTATTGCATTCCATTTTTATTTACAGTTTGTACTTTTTACCAACTTTTTTAAAATTGTATTTGTAATTTTAATAAGTGATTTTGGACACCAGTAAATTAAATATCCTAGTAAAGGAATTTTTCTCTTGTGCGACTTTAAAACATATCCAATGTAAATACAATAATATATTTACTCCAAATTTTGTACAACATTAGTAGTAATTAGCAATAGTTTTGCTAAACATAAAGTTTTTTAGGGAAATGGATATATGAGAACCTACACCCTAACAGGCTAACGCTGCATTTGTGTAGGTATAAACATTTATTTTTTCAAAGCCTTTCATCACAGTAATATTTGACCGTAGGAAACTATGTAAAATATTTTGAATAATTGCACTTCAGAGTTGAAGTGATTGATAAACTCTGATATACAATATGTATTATATTTTTTCCACAATATTTTATGGCCAACAGCGTATAAAGAACATTTTAGGCAGAGTCTGTGACTATAGAACAGATCAACATGGGCTTTGTCGTAGCCCGGTGGCTTCCACTAATGTTCCTGTCATGCCCTTGATATATGGATGTATGTATATTTTAAGGTTCACCTGGCATGCTTGTCACCTACAGTATGTTGGTGGCATAATGATTGATCAGCATAGCTATTAGGGATTTTTTCTAAGATGTAAAAAAAGAAGCCTAAGATGAGAATAAATCAGATTTTCCACATAGGTTTTTCAGTATGGCTGCTGTCTAAACTCAGGTGCACAAGTCACATTGCTTTGATAATTATATTTTTTTAGACATATGCCATACTTCTATCACAATAGCTCATAGCTACTCTGTTCTTAAAACAAATA
>JAOUQV010317399.1:0-12648 GCA_028565295.1 Aspidoras spilotus
TCATCTGGGATAAAAACGTTTTTTGTAAAGCTGCTTTGGGACAATGCTTATTGTTAAAAGCGCTTTATAAATAAAACATTTTATTTAGTTACAGAGTAAGCACATAAGGTCATGTAAAGGTTGCACACCAGAATCAAAACACAACATTTCTTCCCCTAACAATTTACTCATAATAATGATTGATTAAAATACATAATATTAAGGTTGCATATGGTTATTATTTTTATTATATATTTAGGATATATAATTACAAACATCTGATTACTGTGTTTGAAAAAACCTGGAGATGATAAAGCTAATAACCACAAGCTAAGCCATATCAGTATAGGAAAAGTATTTCAAATGACTTACCATTCCCCTTAATCGCACACTATGAACTGGTTCTCTGTAGTGCACTACCTCACTGTATCTAGTGAACAAGATTTAAAACCCCAATAATGTAGGATAATATATGAGTATAGGAAAATGCTTAAGTAGTAAGATATCTGTCTCAAAAGGATTTCGCCATCAAAAATATTTGATCATTGCAACGCAGTTGCAGTGCAATAAATGGCAGAATGTTGCAAAACATCTCAGTCTAACTGCTGTGATGTCACATGGTCAGGTCAAGCCACAGAAGTCCTGGGCAGGGCTGAGAGGCCATTATTTTTTAATTCACCTAATCATTGGCCTGCCCTGTATGTTTTTAAAGCACACAGGCACAAAGTAATGAAAGCCCACTGGATTAGGAACACCACAATGAAATTTTATAATAATTAAGAACACACAACCATGCTCAGCCTTGACAGAATGAAAGTCTCACTTTATTAGGAATGCCCTACACCTACACTCATTATATATTCTTGGCTTATTTTGAGTGAATATGGAAAATAAATAAGACAAAAAAGTCAGTGCAGTGTGTGAGCCTGTCAGTCTCTTTTAATCGGTTTTTCGATAAACACTCATAGAGTACACACTCATTACAGTATAAACCGGCTCAGGGCGTGTCCCAGAAGCCGACGCATTCCTTCAATCAGGAAACATATTTCTAAATAGACGGTTATCATCAGCCAAAGAAACAGCATTCTCCCCGACATATTCTCTCATTTACAAATCCCTTGCTGTAGCAGGTATCCCCAATTCCCCAACAAATAAGCAAAGGTTTTTCACCTTAATCTGAGCTTCATTTTCGTCCAACAGCTGTCGCTCCTATGTCGACATGGACTTGTTTTTTATTTTTATTTGTTCCAGCTTACATTACATGCAATAGCGAAAAAATATCTTAAATGTCATGGCTGACAAACAGCTTACCTTGAGGAAAACATGGCCATACTCAGTAAGTGTGCAACAAGAAAATTCCCATGACCACATACATTGCTTGGACTGTCATGACTGAAATTGCTTCTTTATTTGCCACTGGAGTTATATGTCAAGTATGTTTATTTAATTATTTATTTTTATATTTATAATATATAGGAATTTATAGGAATAATACTAGCTTTCTATCGATTTGCAGGCCTGCGGAGTATCAGCATGCTTATAATGTGTGAACTGTCCAATCTACTTGCGTACATTTACCCTTAATCTGTCATTTCCACCATGCACATGATTCACCATAATTAACAAATGAATCATGATCAATTAGGTTTGTAATACATCAATAGAAAATCTGATCTACTCTATCATATATTCGATAATAAAAAAATAATCAAAGACTCAATAATGTATGTTACATCACTTTGCAATTTAGAATTTATTAAAATGTGAACAAGCTAGCATAACCAACCATTGCTAAACCAGGGACAGAGACAGAACAATTGAAAAATAAAACAGACCAGGATCTGTCTGTTTTTATCTACGCTGTCTTTATTAAATTGACTCTTTGGAAGCTGTCACCATTATTATTATTTATAAACGGTATGGACTAACTCCTCAGCTACACAACCAAAGCCTAACCAGGATGATGGACAGGAACAGCACAATAACTACCAAGGCACAGGTCTACCATGAAATAGAAGCTGCAGGAACGTCAATGTCCAATCTACCGATAAACATTTTACATTTAGAATTCATCATCCAAGAAGCACCTTGCAGCTCGCATAGAGTTTGCAACTGACTACATAGACACTGGTAGTGGTAGCATCATGAGTTTGCTGCAGGTGAATATTTTAACTTCCCAAAGTGTACTGAATAATGAAGAATCAAGAGCACTTCAGCCATGACTTGCCTATAGTGAGGATCAAACCGGCGATCTCTTGGTTTCCAGCTCTCTACCCTATCCATAAAGCCATGACTGACCCTGTGGTATATATATATCAGAAATATATCAAATACGTCTTATGTACATACGTGGTTAATTTACGAGTCCTTTTACCGGAATGTTCCATACAAGAACAAGAACATGATTAAAGAAATAAACTTGAGGCAACTTTAACACTATATGACAGTAAAGCATGGTGGTGATAGCATCATGCCTTTGCTACCAGGGGACTTTTAATCTTGGCCAAAGTCCATGTATTTTTGACGCTTGGATTTAACTGGAACTTCCAAAAAAAGGAATTAAGCCCAAAAACAATTTGAATATTTAGTATATGGGAACCATGCTATTGAGGTTCATGTTGAAAAACACTTTTAACAAAATTCTACCAAGAAGAGCAGTTCAAAAACTACCAGATGTTTGCACGAGCAGTTATAAACCCATAACAAAGAAACTTTTCACTCAAAAGTTTGCACTCTGCTTTCTTATCTCTGACAGTGATGTTCTTTAAAGCAGAGGAAACTTGGAATAAATCTTAAAAGCCCCACAAAGTCTCTTCTACTTCTTCATTTTCTTCTGTGAACTGAGAAAATATGCATGAATATTGTTATTTTTTGAACATTCACCTTCTTTTATTGTTCTAATTGAATTAAATTTTTTTCTGGTTTCTAACTGGAACCTAATTAACAGTTCCTCTCCTTCAGTAAATAAAGCCAACAGTGAACTCTGGGCTCACAACGTAAACCATTTGAGGTGTTTTGGAGCAGCCCAGGGTCAGCTCATGAGAATCAGCTTCTGAAATAGCCTAGCTCTCTAAACAAGCTAGCTAAATAACTCACCTTAACGTTCTGGGAATCTCCAAGGTCCAAGCCAAGAATGTCTCTTAGAACAATTTGTACAGAATATTTTGAGGTGTATACATTTTGTCAAATATCATTATTTACATTGCACTGAAACAACAAATACATTATATCCATTCAACAATTAACTGGCCACTCCATCTACGGAAGCCAGAAGCCTTTGTGAAGTCATGGATGACCAGTTATTATTCTCAAGACATATTTCACATATTTCATCTTATTCAGCCATGGAGATTTCTCCTTTTCAACATTTCTCTTACTCAAAATTTTAACATTTCTCTCTACAGAGCCCACCAAGGTGCTTGTTCAGTCTCTTGTTACTTCAAGACTTTATTACTGCAAACTCTGGCTGGTTTCTATTTGCACACCATCAGGTCCTGCAATTGATCCAGAATGTAGCAGCATAGGTTATTTTCAGCTTCCTGTAACTGTCTGCATCAGAGTCTGGCCTACAATGGCTGTCTGAATGGCACAGTAGCTCATTTCTTAATAGATTACTCCATGGTCAACATGGTCTCCATGTTGACTTTTGTCAATAATACTATCTAAGCTTGGAGGTGTCTTTGGATCAGACTCTGTTTGAACTAGCTGCGGGTATTTTTCGGAGTAAACAGTGAAGCACATTTGTAAGTTGCTCTGGATAAGAGCTTCTGCTAAATTCTTTCAGTGTAAATGTGGGTAGCATCATGATGGTGAGAAATAACCCAAGGAAAGGAGTTTGGTTGTTATTTAAACTTTTCATTTTCTATCAAATTTTGTTGATACACTTCAGAAATCAATAATTCCTCAATCAATGACGTCTCAGAATATCTGGAACTATTGTAAGTCTTGACATAATCAGAGGTGTTTTTTTTTACCCCATCAGTTTTGGCAGAATGACCCCATTTTCTCTCTCCCTCGCTCATGTTTGCTGAACTAAGTACATTACGAAAGCTCTCTTGTTTATTTTCTCTCGCTACTGGAAGTGAATAAAATACATCAGACAACTGAGTCATCCATCTTCGATCATCACTGTCATGGAGATAAAAATCACACGCTCATAGCAAGAGAGAAAAAAACAGGGGAGAGAAAGAAGAAAGATACTCTTTCTCTCTCCATCTCTCCATCTCCTTCTCACTCCATCTCCATTTCTTTTTCTTTCTGATCTAAAGATAAATTTATTACAAATAAATTAATACTCGAATTATGGAGTAGTGTTTCACATGACTAATTTGAAAAATAATAAAGGAACTACAGTAATTGTTAAGGATAAATAATTTGGCACCATCATTTGCTCCAAGTCGACCATGCCCACTGCGGCAGCTCGGAAAGTTCTCCTCGACCTACTGACACAATTAAATAAGTAATTTTCATTTTGTAAATCATTCTGAATCTCTGTAACAGAAGCTGCATTTCAGCATTTTAAAAAAAAAGGTATAGGAATAGAAAATGTCATGTTTTTTTAATATTTATTTTTTTAATTCCAGGAAAAGAAAATTTTAGTAAACAACTTCTACACAACATGTCACTTGTCAAAAAAAAAATAAAACTATGACATCCTATATTCAAAAGATCCTGTCTTGCAATGAGACACTTACAGTAGAAACATACAGTACATACAGTAAAAAGCAATAAATTGCGATATATATTGAATATGTTTAATCTTCTAAAAATACTTGAAAAGATCACATATATCATAATCTGTTGTCTTATTGATTGCAAGAGGTCATATAACATACAGTACTGTGCAATAGTTGTGTTATGGAATGTATTGTTTCCTTTACTAATGTACATCATTTTTGTTGATAACTTAATATAAAGAAATATAAAATCATTGTATACCCTGACTCAATAATCAAGAATTCTTAAAAAAAGAAACTAATTTAATAATAAATAAATAGGTCCCTAAGACTTTTGCACAGTACTGCACATATTCAAAGCATACCGTGCCTAAGGTAGATAAAGTTGATTAAAAATAATAATTAGAAAAGATACATTTCTATACCACAGAAATTAGTGATTAAACGAAGGATACATCTTTCTGAAGTTACAATTGTACATTGACTCCATTCATTGCTGAGGAAACAGTTTTTTAAAAAGAGAATAAATTTGAATATACCGCTACCTACCAGGTAAAAAGGCGCTGTGAGAGATGCTGAGATGAGTTTACCATATCCAAGCAAATTCAGAGATGGAAATAAAGACAATGGGCTGGTTTCTCATCAGCCGGAAAAGAGTATAAACTTGTTGTACGAAGATTAACATTGCGTTGTAGAAGATTAACTCTGCCCAGATGGCTGCTTTTGGCCCCTCTCTGATTCTGATTTAAAATAAACTACATTTTTGAACTTTGCAACTGGACTCAGCAACTATATTTTATTCAATATTTAGCATAAGTAAAAGTTATTGTGCATTAGTTAGAGGAAAACCTATCCTGGCAACCAGTCATGCCAGACTGGTGCAATTTTTTTGGTAAATGAGTGTGTGTGTGATCATTCTTATGAGTTCATATTCATCACTCGATGACTCATTTATCAAACAATCCATTTTCTGTATTTAGACAGTCAAGTGTTAATATTGAGTTAATTCTTAGGTGAATATTTACTTGACTCATAAATTTCAGGTGTGAATTCTTTTTAATATAAAGAGTAAATATTTACATCATACAGTATATATACAAGCATAATCTGTTTGTCTAATCAGTCAGTTTCTGGTTGGAATTATTTCAATAGTTAAAAAAAAAACAAAAATAATTTTTTTGCTCACAGGTAATAAATACCCAAAGCTAAGCATAAGCCATCTTTCATCAGCACAATCACATGTTTTTATGACGAGTTAATCAAAGCTGTTTTGTTTGTATTTGTCGGTTAAAAAGAAAAATGAACACTTCATTATTTAGTATGATTACGTTATCTGATCAAGCCGTCTGGACCCGGGAGACGACCCCTTTGGATATTTTTCCTAGCTCTGTTCCATCACTGTTAATCACTGTAACAAAGCATTTTTGCGGAAAGTTCTGATTTTGCTTTATTGCTAGATTTTATGGAAATATTTTTCTGGTAACTTAAGACTAAATAAGAGCATAAAATACTGCATTTGTCATATGGTGTTATAAAAACTCGCCATCATAATATACCACTCGGTCAATGGTAGTGTGTGTATCTTAGCAGAAACAGAGATATAGCAGAGGAATAAATGATTAGACGTGATCATTTTAAAGGAGTAATTTAAGAACTGTGGCATGTTTAGATTATAAATTCCGCTAAGACTAGCCAGAGCAGCATAGATCAAAATAAGATCCACAGAGAACGCATCCAAACATCTCAGTCTACTAACAGTTCCCATAAGCCACGAGATCTGCACCTTCACCTAAGAGGAACTAACGCATAAGCAGCATGCTTGACTAAACAAATATATCTTAAGTCCAGACTTAGACATTGAGACTCCATAACTGAGGGGCTTTTTAAAAAAGAGCACAGCCACCTATTGTATTTTTCAGTCTGTAACTTTATTAATATTAATAGTTCACTTGGAGGGTGGCACTGTGGGGCAGTGGATAGTGCTGTGGGCTCAAAGCAAGAAGTCCCGGGTTTGCCGGTTTTCTCCGAGTACTCCGGTTTCCTCCCGCATTAAGACAAAGACATGCACGATAGGTTAATTGGTGTCTCTAAATTGCCCATTTGTTTGTGTGATTGTGTGCGTGTGTGTGCCCTATGATGGATTGATGACCTGTTCAGGGTTGTTCCTGCCTTTGTGCTAAGATTTGCTGAGTGGGCACCAGCTTTCCATGACTCTAAAACTAGGATTAAGAGGGTATAGAAAATGAATGAATGAGTTCACTTACATGTTGTGGCATGAGAAAATGTAGAGCTTTATATATGAGTAGTAGAATTTAAAGTCAACATACAATTTAATTAGAAGCCAATGTAGTGTAATTAAGATTGTCATCCTTATTTAGGGTATGAATTAAGGATTATATGATCATATCTTTTAGTTCTAGTAAGTAGATGTAGCATTTTGCACTAACTAAGGCTTTCGTAACACCTGCATCCAGACATCAAGGCATTAAAATAATCTAATCTGGAAGTAACAAAAGCATTAATTAGTGTTTAAGCATGATGGGGTGTCCTGGTAATGTTATCTACATGAGCTTCAAATAATCACGAGAGTCGATAATCACGCCAAGAACTTGCTTCATAGAATTAATATCTGTCAGGAACCCAGGAACTTTGGCAACCTGGGGCGATTCAATGAACATGGCAACCAACAGCACATGTGACTGCTCTTGTTGACGGAAGTAGTAGTTATGGGGCAGTTAGTTAAGTTCCTTGTTTTGGTTTATGAGATTATTTCTCGTGTGCTCTCATCATTTATTATTATAGATACCTCTCTGCAACTACAATTTCCCCTTATGTATGATCCTGAACCTATGTCAGCGTTACAAAATGCTGCTCCCCGTACAAAGAAGTAGCAGAAAGTATGACTACAAGCTGAAGTGGAATGTGTTATTGCCATGGTGTCGCCAGGAAAATGTTAAACTGGTATCACCATAGACGGGTACACAGGTACACCCCCTTCACTACTCCCCTCATTCAGCAGCTAGTGGATCAGAGGAGGGTATCAGTAAGACACCATATAGGACGACCCTAGAGAGCCATACCACAAAATGTCAAAGCTCCGGAGCTACAGCAAACCAAGAGGCTTCAGGCCCAAACTCCTGTAAGTCAACTTGCCACGGTCCAGGCTGTTCTTGAGCTGAAGAGGGTGAGAGAATTTCACTATGCTGTGATGGTGCGCACCCCAGCCCCATTGATCCAACAGGTGCAAATTGTACATGTCAAAAGCCCAGTGTTACAGCATGCAGTGGTGGTGCGCACCCCAGCACCACAAATTATGCATGCCCAAGTTGAACATATCAAGGTCCAAGTGTTACAGAATGTGGTGTGTGTGCATATCCTCAGCACCACTACTGATGCATGACTAAGTTGAAGTGTCATAGCTCCTGTGCTGCAGCAGGCAAAAATGTCCCACCTTCCACCCCAGATCAGTTTGCCAGTGGCTGTGTCTCGGACGTCGTGGACAGCACTCAGGCAGCTGAGGACATTGCTAGATTATCTATCGTCGCCCTTAATGATGTCATTGAGCTACCACGCTCAGCTGAGGACGTTGCTGCACCCACTACCTCGGCCAGCCTGCTCCATCCTCCACATTGCTTTACTTCGGACGTCGCTCCCAAGGTCGCTCCCCCCTCATGCTTTGCCAGTGTCAGTGTACCCTCACCTCACCTTGTTGTGTGTTCCGCTTCCCCCCTGGCATCACAGATCTCATGACTCCCCCCACTGTCTTCGTTCTGGGCGCTACTCCCCCTGCTGCACTGAGGCTCTTTGTCCCCCCTCATGCTCCATGGGGTCCTACCTTTAACTTCAGGCAGTCCTGTGAGCCTGACCTCAGCCCAGACATCAGCTGTTGTTTTCTCCTAAAATTCTTTTTCAAGACTGAGGTATGTTTGGGAGGGGGATTTGGATGTTTCATTGAGCTCCCAGAGTGAGCTCGTTGAGGTGGGGCTCTGTAAGGAACCTGGGAACTCTGGGGGGATTTAATGAACATGGCACATGGCACCATGTGAATGCTCTTGTTGATGGAAGTAGTAGTTATTGGGCAATCACATAAACTGATGAAATGCAGCTGGTTGCAATCCGCACACTGATTACCTGGTTATTTAAGTTGTGTTTTTGTTCAGTAAAGTGCACAGCATTAAAACTAAAGTAGATAGATACCTACTTTACTTTAGATACATACCTATACCAAGAGCTTGTTTCTTTGTTTCATGCCACGTCATTCTCCAAGTTTAGTCAAGTTTCTTGTTTTGTGTCTTGTTTCTCAGTTTATTAGGTTATTTCTTATGTTTTCTTTACGTTTATTAATAAAGGTACCTCTCTGCAACTACTTCTGTCCTCCTGTGCGTTCCTGAACCTGAGTCAGCATTACAATATCCAAAGACACCACAAATTCAGAAGCTTATTCCTAGCTGCCTGTCATCCTAGAATGAGTACTTCTGTTTTATCAGTTTTAAGAAAAGAAAGTTGTTTAGCATCCATATTCTAAAGTCCATTTATATATTTATTAAGATGATAAAATGGGTTTGTAACTATCTCACAATATAACACTATTTATATAGTGAGAGCAGGAAACAGCTAGAAGAAAACTTAAAGAGGTGAAGGTTTGCCCTGAAAAGAAGGGGAATGAAAGTTTACTAAAATAAGACAGAATACATGTACAGTATATAAATGAGAAAGAGATAGGCAGAGGAAAATCAACGCATACAAACTAATCACAGGGAATCGAACCTTTGCCCTTCTTGCTGAAATAATTATAATCTTCTGAAATGATTAAAAGGTTAATTTAACTTAAGGTCATGTGATTTTTTTTAGCAGATTTCAGGTTTTTTCCAGAAATAGAATTTGTATTTGTTTTTTCTCCACGAGTTTTTTCTTAGTGAATTTTAAGTGTTTTATTTTTGTTTTAATTTATTTTTTATTTTTTTTTATTTAGAAGACAAAAAAAGTCTTCAGTGGCGTTGGCGTCACATGGTAAACATGCTGTAAATATGTATTTTATTTCTGCTTATGTACACAGGAGCAGTGGACAAAAAACGACATAAAGCAGAGTGAAGCCTCATTTTTCACTATCTTTAGTCACACACACAGTTCCATTCATGTATTTTTCCCTGACACCAGGGGTCACCACATTGAACACAGGCAGTTCATGCATACTTTTCTTCTTCTTTCTACCTCTCCCTTAATCAGGGTTCGCCACAGCGAATCAGTGTTTTCCACCTCACTCTGTCCTCTACATCTTCTGATTTCATGCCAACTACCTGCATGTCTACATTGACCATCTCCATATGTCTCCTTTTTGGTCTTACTTTCAGCCTCCTGCTTGGCAACTCCATCTCTAACATCCTCCTACTAATATATCCATTGTCCCTCTTCTGTACATGTCCAAACCATCTCAGTGTTCCCTCTCTAACATTATCTCCCAATTTTCCAACCTCTGCTGTCCCTCTGATGTTTTTATTTCTATTCCTGTCTATCCTGGTCACTCCCAACGAGGATCTCAACATCTTAAGCTCTGCAACCTCCAGCTCTGCTTCCTGTCTCTTAGTCAGTGCAACTGTCTCCAAAACATACAACAAGGCTGGTCGCACTACTGTCTTGTATACTTATCCTTTCACTTTTGCTGCAACAATTTTACCACACTTTTCTCCATCCACTCCATCCTGCCTGTACTCTCTTCTTTACCTCATTTCCACACCCCCAGTTTTGTTGGCCAGTTGATCCCAAGTACCTGAAGTCCTGCACCTTTGTTACCACCTCTCCCTGTAGCCTGACATTTCTACCTTCCTTTCTTCTGTCTTCCAAGTGTTGAATTTCATTCCCCTCTTTCCAGAGCATACCTCCACCTCTTGAAGTTCTTTTCTAGCTCTTTCTTGCTCTCACTACAGATCACAATGCCATCTGCAAACATCATAGTCCACGGTGATTCCTGTATGACCTCATCTGTTAGTCTGTCCATCACAAGAGCAAACAAGAAGGGGCTCAGAGTCGATCCTTGATGCAGTCCCACCTTTACTTTTAAGCTATCTGTCACTCCTACTGCACATCTCACTACTGTCAAGCAATTATTATTCCTGCACCAATTTAACATACTTTTCATCCACTCTGGACTTCCTCATACACCACCACAGTTCCTCCTTCGGCACCCTATTATAAGCTTTCTCTAAATCCTCAAAGACACAGTAGCTCTTTCTGACCTTCTCTATACTTCTCCATAAGCATTCTCAAAACAAATATCACTTTTCCTCACCCTCTTCACATCCGTCAGTACATTTACATTTCTATCCTTGATAACCCTGACATGTTGCACATCTTTTGCTGCTCTATTGCTCGGTCTCGCCAGCCGATACAACTCCTTCCTTACTCTTCCTTACTGTCATCTCTTGTACAACTCATCATGGGCCTTCTGCTTGGCCTTTTCTACCTTCATCTTTGTCTTTGCAGCTCTTTATACTCCTGCTTACTCTTTTTTAGTCCTCTCCCTGCCCCATTTCTTCTGTACCAACCTCTTCCTCTGAATAACATTCTGCAATTCCTTGTCCCACCACCATGTTTCCTTGATGTCTTTCACCTATCCAGATGACACATCAAGTACCCACACACTCGGAAGTTCTTTACTACCATCCAAAGCCTTTTTCATCTCCTTTATGAACTCCTCACAGCATTCCTCCTTTCGTAACTTCCACCATTTGGTCCTCTTCTCTACATTTGTATTTTTCCACTTGCAAACTGCAAACCATCTGATGTTGTCTAGCTAGACTCTCCCCTGACAATACTTTACAGTCTTCAATCTCTTGTTCATGCAGACTCCACACAAAGATTTTCCAGGTTGCTGTGTCCAGGGATTGAACACCACATGTATTTTTTAAATACTATGCATTGACACGAAGATGGATATAACTCTTTTGTGTTTTCTTTCCCTTTTTTATTATTTATTTTATTATTTCCCTGTGGAGGGAACTCAAAGTCCAGCCGGAGGAAACTAATACACAATTTAAACTCATCTGACAAGCTTTATAGAAAACAACAAACCTTTCTTCGGATTCCATTAATGAAAAAAAAATATCAAGATTTTAGATTAAACGGTCTGAGAAAACTAATTTCCCCAAAATGTTCCGCTTCGTATTCCTGTTTAAACCTGAGAAAGTAATCACTGCTGTTATTTGAATCTAACATACTACTTCTAAAAAGATTTACATTACAAATTATACATTACACCGTATACATATACAAATAATCTTTAATATATTTAGACAGGGTTGCCAGATTTCAACATTATCACCCCAACTCTATAGCTACTGTATAAAAACACAAACTAACAAAATGCATGGAAATATCTTCTATCTATTATCTTTGTCACTCCAGGACCTCTCCCCTTTAATTCTTTAAATGGATGCAACATTTAGTATCTAAATATGTTAAAAATATACATAATAGACTAATAGTCTAGAGATTATTCATTCATTCACTGTTTTTCACTTAATTTACAGCCAGTTCCCACCTGGAATCTCTGGGAATAAGGGCAAGAACAACACTAGACAGAGCACCAATTATCGTAGTGCACACACATTCATACACTAAGACACCACTTTAGAGATACCAATTAATCTAATATGTATGTCTTTGCACGAATATGGAAGCTTACTCCAAACACAAATTTCCTGAATCTTTCCACCTAGGAATCGAACCCAGTCTATTCTAGAAATTAATTTATTTACTTAGGAAATTAATAAATATTTTTGTTTTAAATAAAACAGGATTCAGGGGCACTGGGGATTTTGGGACCCATGAAAAAATATTGGCAGAAATGGCAGTGTTAATGTGGCATTTGTTGAAAGACTGATATACAGGGGTTAGACAATAAAACTGAAACACCTGTCATTTTAGTGTGGGAGGTTTCATGGTTAATTGGACAAGCCTGGTGGCCAATCTTCATTAATTGCACATTGCACCAGTA